>CAJUYH010000995.1:14388-25338 GCA_910591685.1 Galerucella tenella | reverse complement strand
AAAATACATTTGCACGTGTTTACTGATGTGTATTCGAGTATTTTCGAATGTAAATTGTAACGTTTTTATTTTTTCGTTAAAATAAATGTAATTTTGGAGAAATACATGTTTAAGATATTTTTTATTGTAAACGCCTTTTTGTTTCATTTTACTATAAACGCTCAAAAATATGGTTAATAAATATAATAGTATATTACGTAATGTGTGGTAAGAAGCATTTTACGCACTAATGGAAAAGTTACGCACAATGCCGCGTGAGTGCGTAAAATGCTTTACAACACGAGTTACGTACTATACTTCACCTACGACCTACTTGTACTTGTATTTATAAGAAGCATAAGAAATAACAGTTACATAAATAGAGGTGCTTGGTAAACTCCATCTCTATTACCAATGAAAGAAGCACATTGAAGAACTAACGTTTAATCAACAGTAAAAACACAAGAGCTTTTTTTTATCGGATAAATTTCTCTATGCAACGAAACAGTTCTGCCAATCACTAATTTTACGAGAAAAACTGACATTTTTTTTTACCTAATGTCAGTTTTTCAAGCAAATTTAGTGATTGGCAAAACTTTGAGTTAAAGAGAAATTTATTTGATAAAAGAAAAGCGCGAGTGTTTTTTGGCAAGATAAATTAACGACAGAATATTGAAATTATAAGTAACCAAACTTGCGACTCATTGTCATTGTGTAAAAGTGACGTCCGCTTACTAGATATTGAGGAAGACAAGTTTTTATCCGATAAAAAAGGATGCACATTTTGTATCTATGTCAAAGTGACAATAACATTTCCAGGTATATGACATTTTAACATTGGAGTTAATTTATCATCATTAATATATTGTTGATAATCAAAAGTCCATTTTTCAATTATAATCAATACATACTCTTAGCCCTTTGGGCTTTTCATAGTTAAACGTGGCCGTATCGAATGTTTTCAAATAGTAAATTTTGAATAAAATGGCGACGTCTATTGAGAGTTGCTAGGGAAGCCGTGCGATTTACTTTACAGCTGTGCGTTTTTTTTAACGTGCGTAATAGACATCATTACATTGGTACCGAATGTGTGTTATTGACTGATTACAGGGGGGGTCGTAGGTAAACACAAATTACACTGGCTTATAACACTTTATACAACTACTCATATTCCGATCAGGAATATTATATCTCTACTGTCGCCTGATTGAGAACCCTGAAAAAGCTCAAAATAGTGGAGGAAAAAGTAACGTTAATTTTGTGGCATGGAAGAAGAAACTTCCATCCACATACTCACGAATTGCACATCAATTCAGAATCCTAAGGCACAGCACCTACGAGATTACTGAATAGAAGAGGGATCGTTACACCTGCACATATCCTAAAATTCCTCCGGGAAGTAGGACTGAAGGAGCTACTAGTCTCTGATTCTTTGCTCAGGATCTAAGTAGAAGTACGGGGGCACAATAGATCTTCAAGGTTTCAGTGAATGTCACCCCAATATACATTCATACGAGAACATATCGGCCACCAGTCACTTCTTAAATTATCAAATGAATTCCGCTGGAGTTTACGACGCTGGCTGCAAGCACTCGAAATTGGAGACTTTCACGACTTTCAGTTTTGCTCGCACAAACAAGTTTTGGACATTAAAATTTTAGGAAACTCCATGCCCTATAAAATGATGAAGGAGGATTTGGAAAAAACTTTTTTTCAACCATCAATTTTTCAAAAGCTATCAACCAATTGGAAATTTTGTTTATTGATGCGGCAAGTATAATGAAAATGACAAAATCAAGGTTAAATAAATAGGAATTGTTTCTAAAAAGTTCGTGTTTTCAAAAAATTCAAAATTGCAGCAGCGCAAATTATCTTAATATATTTTTTTCACAAATCAAGTTTGAAATAACGTTTAGTAACAATTTATCTATAATCCGAATACCCAATTACAAAAGTTTAAATACGATTTCTCTTTAAACTACTGAAATCTTGTAGGTGAAAAGTTTCGAACAGGTTATTCTGGAATAGCTTGCTAAAGTTATCGCTTCTCTGAGCAATAAATAAAAATAAATAAAACCGTTAGTGAAGTTAATAAACTTTCGTACTCGCATTTCTTGGAATTCGAACTTACAAACTTTCATAATTCTTTTTAAAAAGGAAAAAACTTTTATTACATGTTCGTAATTTTTCATATGATATAAAACCACCGGATCACGTATCTGTATGTTTAGTTCTGTTCAGTAGGCATTTTTCTGTTTAAAGAACTCTTTATCTTCTTTTTTGTCTAAAAAATTAATATCCTGTTATTTTCTGGTCTTAATATTAATCTTTAAAGCCATGTTTCTAATTTTTTTTAGAATAGGTTATATTTTATATTTGGGATAGGCTTTGACAGCAGTTTTTTTTTCGATGACACATTATGGCAGAGCCGATAAAAAAAATCGGGGCTTCCGATATTGATCTATGAAATGAAGATACACTCGAATTTCGCAGACTGTCGGTTATACATTGCTGACTTAAATGCAAACAACGTTGTTACTTTCTTTATTTCTATAACTTTAACTTTTACAGCAAAATACCATGAATATTGTATAGTACGTTTTACCTTTATATCTCGGAACTCATCTCTTTTATACTCTACGCTAATAAGGGAAACGTTATTTCAACATATAGTTAAGCATGCGTATTTTCATCCGTACGTTAATAACGATTGGCGTATTACGGTATTTAGGGAGAATAAAGGTACCTTATTTAGGTGGCCGCTATTTTCACGTTTTGAATGGAACACATGAATCATGGAACGTTAAATTGATTATATTTGAAAGAAGAAATTATGCAGAATAAACAAGATCAATATAACCTATTCCACGAATTTGTCGTCTAGTAGATTTTTGTTAATTACTATACGTTGATTTTATACTTAGTTTGTTTATATGTTTTTAATAGTATGTAGTTTAGAAATACTTATTAGGTTTGTTCCCGTAGCAAGTTCCTAACTGTTATGGACATGTTATGGACATATTGAGTCTGCGCAGTATCAGAGTTCAGGCTCTGTTGGAACGCTTTTTTGATTCTGCGCAGACTCAATATGTCCATAACAATTGGGAACTTGCTACGGTAACAAACCTATTGCATGAAACAACTATAGTTTTAGTGTATGCGCCGGCAGCTCAATTTAATGGTATGTAATAATAATAATCAAAACTCAAAATCTCGCCAATGTTCAATTAGGAATTAGGCCAGACGATAGGGGTAACAACTACAAGTAATTAGCAATACGGCTGATTTTTTTTCATAAGTACCTCAAAGTATGTAGATTGATATAAAGTCTATCGATTTCCCAAAAAAACCAAAAAACTTTTTTATTCGAAATTCTTTAATATTTCGTGCTAGGAGGAAGGTAGAGAAAAATAAAAAATACCACCGTGTAGGGGGTTTTTTTCAACAAAAAAGGTATCTTGCGTTTCTTTCGTCCCAGCAATGGTTTGCCCGGAAAAAAATTGGTAAACTAAGTATGTGTTCCGCATCCGCGCGACTCTATTTTCTGAAGCGCGGCGGAGTACATTATAAACTATTGTAGTTATAATGTAATATATGAATAATTGTAATAGGGAGTTTTAAAGAGGGAAGTGTCAGCTTCAAGATGGCATTTTTTTTGTCATAGCACATTATCATTTTTAGCAAATTACTCATATATAATATAAATATTATATTCTAATCAAAAACCAAGTATCTCAATAAAAAATATATTATTTAATAAGGTGGCATTGAAACAATTTTTCGAAGGATGGAAACTATTATTTAGGAGGTCTGTTCCATAAATATAATTTACGGATAATTAATTTCTCCTAATTACGAAATACGACACTTTTCATTATCTTGTAAATTTCAGGAATATTGGATTTACAAGAAAATATATAATATTCAGTACTGTAACTTCAATAAAACTAGAGTAATTTTCAAGAATATATATCATTACAAAATTAATTAATTTACATACATTTTTGAATTCAATAAAGCGAAAATAGCAATTTTTATAGATTCGGATAGGAATCTTCTTCATTTTTTCAAAATAAAATTTGATACTCCTGTAATATAAAGACTAATATTCAACGAACAAAATGTATATAGTGAAAAGGTATAAAAGATTATTAATAAATAATTTTAGGATATCATTTTTTGCATACCTTTTTGCAATAAAAATATGTAAAAATTAATTTATTACCTTTTATTTATTATTTACAACCTTAACTCTTACCAAAGATTGAGAAATAATTCTGATTAAATATTTATATTTTTTTCCGCGATTCAGAAAGTAGGTATTCCGCGTGCAGCAGAGTCGCGCGGATGCGGAACACATACTTAGTTTACCGAACTTTTTCCGGACAAACCATTGATCAGACGAAAAAAACGCAGGTAACCTTTTTTGTTGCAAAATACTTTCCCTACAAGGTGGTATTTTTCTCTACCTTCCTCCCAGCTCAAAATATTTGAGAATTTCGAAAAAAAAGTTTTTTATTAGTTTTTTCACAATTTGGGAAAACGATAGACTGGTAAACTTTTTTTTATATTAATCTACATACTTTAAGGCACTTATAAAAGAAAAATCAGCCGTATTGCTAATTACTTGTACTTTTGGTCTAAAATGACCCATACCTACTGGCCTAAATGTAACGTAAACTTTTGCTATGCGTTGTTATACAACGTTCAATACCGTTATAGGTACTATATTAACGTAAGAAAACATTTCACGGTAATACCTACCGGTTGCGCTTGCGATATTTCTTTTATATTCTTTGCATTCCCTATACTTTGGTGTAACAATTTTCCTGATTTTTTGAGTTCTGGATACAATTTTTAATGAATTAATGAAAGTATATTTTGAATGTTTTTTTGTGAATTCATCAGTCCTCTCGTTGATTAAATTGGGAATTTAAACTACAATAATTTTTGATATTTTCAACGTTGAATATTTACGTTTACTTATGTTCATGACAATCTGAGATGACAAAAGTCATTTCATAAGATTAAGAAGAATAATAAGAGCCAAAAAATATCAAAGACTGATACACTTGGATGAAGAGAAATGCTAAGAATATCTTTTGTCCTACATATTGTGTCATTTAAAAAACATAGCTCATTATACAAAATTAACGCCCTATATACAAAATTGAAACGGTTTTTCCAGGATATAATTTAACCTTCCTACAGTGACCGATATAGATAATTTTAATTTATCACGAAATTAATGGAGTTCATAAATATCAGTAAGACGTCAATTTTTTCAATAAAATTATTATTTCGAGAACCATTAGAGTTTTAGATTTTAATTCTGATCGATTTTGCCATGATACCTAATGTGTCATCAAAATAAAAATCACCCTGTATCCAGTTACACCATCAATTTGGAGTTTTTGATTGAATCGACAATGCAAATTGAACAGTGTATAAATTTTACTATAGGTTAGGTGTCTATTTTGTAACTAACCCTTTGAAAGACTGTTATTATTTAATTTAAAGGGTTCCTTCAAAATTTCAAGTAGAGTATCTGCCAGCAGTGCTTAAAGAGCCATTGGTCATTTAATACCCTAGTTAGAGACAAAATTAAATAAAAAAAAACAGTTGTAACTAACCAGCATGATTTGTTTTTTGTTCCTTGCACGCTTCTTGATTTATAGCAAAAATGTTACCCTGTTCAGAACTTGATTTTTAAATGTACTGTTATGGCGGTAATCTTGTGTCCTTATTATAGGTGTGGTTTTATCCATCCATCATATCAATTAACATTCTGCCATGAAAAAGCGAAGAATATAATATATAAATAAATTAGTTGTTCTTAGTGGGACTTAAGTCTCTAATAATTTGGTGTGATCTAAATTCTGCTCTAGAGTAATATACAAACATGGTTAATGTAAACTATTTCAAATATAAAGTAAAAAGAAAGTGTTCCCACTTTTCTCGGTTTGCAATTAGTTCCTCAATTAAAGCACCAGCAACATCTACATACGCCATTTTTGTTACCGTTTTTAATTAAAGGCACACTTTAACATCCCTCTAAAATTAATAGTTTCAACAAGATATTTTAAACGAATCCTTCAAAATTGTAACGGAAAAGTGGTTAGCGAATACCGATTCCGTTTTAGCGCCGGTTAAAATTTTAACAGCCTCTAAATTTAAGAGGAAGTGTTACAGAATAGGCCCCTTAGACCAACAGGACATGATTGAATTTTATGTTCAATATATGGCAAGATATTAATCACCAGATTGGAAGTAATTGGGTATATATTGAAATATATTCTCAAAGACAACTCATTCACATAGAACGGCAATATTATGTTTTGATAATATGGGATCGCGTAAAATAAAAATAAAAAAGGTTAATCGATCCAAGTCTAAAATACAGCTCAATTAGAAGAAGGTCACTTTCCAAATTTGTTTCCGACGTTACCAAACCAGTCCGGAAACTGATTGGGAAGCCCTTTAATAGAATAAAAAATACATATAAAAATAGAAATAAATCAGAAAAAAAGAGTCAAGATTCCTAGAAATGTGAATTTATTGCAGGTGGACTTTTGATTCATTAAAACGAAATGTGATGGATAGTGACTTATCTCGTTAAACATACTAGTAATTACTAATTTAATTTACCTTTGAAAACATAAATGAGAAACCAAAAGAGCAGTTTTATTTTCCAAACTTAAAATCTCCGATTAACTATTCTTCTATGTCTCTGTCAACAAAATATTGACATCTCCAATAAAAAATTCCGTAAGATCAAAACCAACGGTTTTCCTCCTTTGTTATCGTCGTTGAATGCAGGTGTTCAAATAAAAAATTATTTTCAAGACGAAAACAACGAAACTTATTCCCTATTTTCCTTTCAATAATTTTGGTCATTCCCTCCACTATTAATAGTGACGTTTTTTGGAAGCATCAACTTTGTTGTTCCTTCACTTGTTAACGTTTCTTTTCATTTTCCACCATACAACTCCAAAATTTTATTCAGCAAGTATATATTTATCTTACCGAGCTTGGTAGCTTTGTAGACGATCATCAACCTGTAGCAGCAATGAGAATTCATGTGCCGATCTTAATCACATTTTTTATGCAGGAATCAAACAGTTCATTTCTGTCACTTTGTGAACAAAAGCTCTTCCGGTCTTTAAACCTCAATCATTTCCACCCGTTCGTTTTCTATTCACACACACAACATCTATCTTTCAACTACTTAAATATTCAGATGCTTGGACCTATTGACTTATATCGTAATCCTAATTATAGAACCCCTCCGTATTTTAGCTCCATTAGGTAAATTTGAAATTTGATACTATAATTTAATTACACCATTCAACAAGAAGTAAAATTCGTACTTATTTCTACGTATAAGACACACAGATTGTGTTTATACTCCCCTGTATAAAACAAGGTTTTGGAGTTACGAGGTCTCACAATATTCAGATTTATATATATAATTTCCTCAAATTCTTTATTTTTAGAAAATGTAAAAAACTTTATTCCTCATAGTAATTTTCCAGTCTGTTTCTGCCCTGATTATCTGGCTTTAGGTTTTTTTCTCCTTTGATTTTTTTCTTTTTGGTATTATTGCTGCTCAGATCTCTTCTTGGATGTACCTACTGTTGTTAGCCTTGTTGTGACTTATCGCCTCTTAGCAATATAATTATTTGAGTCATTCCGTAAAATAGACGAATAGCTGGAATCCCCTCTTTAGATTGGGACGAATGTTGGTAAAAAGGTTTCTTTTATCTTATAACGAAGTTCTGCAGAAGGAAAAAAGTTTATCAAAAGTTATGCAAAATTCTTCCTGTGTTTCAAACTCATGTTTTAAATACATCTAATACTATTGCAATTAAAAAAATTACTTAGCTTCTAGTTTAAAGAGGATTATGAAAGAAAATTTTTGAAAAAACTCGACTTTGTTAAATTTATAATTTTTAAAAATTGTCAGTTGACGTAGTAAATTCCTGGCTCAATTTTTTTTGTATACCACTTTGTACTGATCGTAAAACATCCTGAAAATTTGGAACTGTTTTTTTCAGTTGTGAATTTTTGAATTGAGTTTAAGAAATCGTGTAATTTTGAACAGTTTTCATTTCATTTATCAACAAAATGATGGGCAAAAAGAATATTGATGACATTTGTTCACTCATTTACTTCATAGAGCATTTTCTCAAACTCAATTAGGTAATCAATAATTTTTAATGAAATTGATAAATTCATATTTCTTGTAAAACAAAAAACAGTTCCAAAAATTTCAGGATCTCTTGATTAGTACAAGGTGGTAAACAAAAAAATTTGAACCAAAAATTTTTAGTGTCGATCGTCAATTTTGACAATGTTTAAAAATTAAATATTCCACAAACTCGAGATTTTTAAATTATTTTCTCCGAACTTTTTAATTCATAGCCACAAGTATAATATCCCCTTTGAAACTAACACTGCAATCCTTTCAATTTATAGTAGTTTACCTAACAAGTGCGGAAAGTGATACTTTTCCGCACGCCATTGCAGATGGCCGAACGACGCTTTAGCGAGTTCGGCCAGCAATCGCGTGCGGAAAAGTCACTTTACGCACGTGTTAGGTACACTATTTTTTCTACTAGCATGCGAAAAATAACCCAAAAGTTAACATAAAGATACATTTCTTATTAAATGCATATTAACAAATTAATTATTATTATTTGACATTCATTTGATGAGGCTTATACCAGGGCCATTAAAAAATAAGTTGTTTTTTTATTGAAAATTATAGCAAAATTATAATAAATTTCTTAATTTTTCAGTCATTTGGTAAACTTGGATATACAAAATACATATTTTGAATATTCAAATGTCAGTATATTCCTCAAATGTCAATAAATTTACTTTCCGCACTAGTGCGGAAAAGTGACTCTTTCCGCACGCTTTTTAGTGCGGAAAAGATTCACTTTCCGCACGTTAGTAGAAAAAATAGTTTTCAGACATTTAAAACAAAAGTATAAAAAACAGAAAAAATGGTGGTATTGTGAATTGTGTTGTTTTGGAAAAAAGATTTCCTTCTGCAGAACTTCGCTATGAGATGAAAGAAAATTTCTGACTAGAATTCATCCAAATCTCAAGTGGTCGATTCCAATTATTGGTCAATTTGACGTAGAATAAAGCATTCATTAAACCTCTTTTCACTTGTTTGGGAAGAAAATCGTACATACAAGGCATTCAACCTACCTTATTAAGTTACGAACCAGCCTCGGGAGTTTTTTTGTACGATAACGAGCGCGGATAGATGTCAAACTTCGGTTCTAAATTCGGGGTTCAACGAGTGAAAGTATATAGACACAAGCATCTGACTGTTACAAAGTAAGGGTAACATTACACACATACCCCTCAAAAAAGTTATTTCTAAATCATAAGAAAAAAAACAAAAAGACGTTTTCAATAAAATCATGTTAAACGAGCGTTATTTGCATTCGTTTTCAGGTGTAAATGGTGTTTGTATAAAATGTTCTCCACAACTATAAATCAACAAGTACCTTTCGTCTCCTGGCTGGAGGAACGATGAAGTAAGTTGTTACACAGTGGTCTCGTAGATACTGATTCCTTGATGTACCATTACCAGGTTCCACTTCATATTCCCCTCCAAGGTAATCTAATGTGGCTTGTGTGATGTGTACTCTCCTGTGAACAAATAATAATGACATTTTAATTCTATGCAGAAAGGTAAAAGCGTGAAACTTAAGATAAACCTATATTAGAGTTGTTTGTTAGATGTTTTGTCATGAGCTGTCGTACAGCAACGCAGTTTGCAAACGAAAGCTAGCAATTGATAGTTTCATACACCTCCATACTGCGGTGGATCGATTGTTTTGCAATCTAGCGACACGTTTCGAATTATTATTCGGTGGTATGTTTTTTTCTAAGTTGAAAACATTAACCTATTCATTATCCAACACAATTCTGTTATCGACAAAGATCAATAGTGTTAGAAGTATTCGACAAAATCCGAAAATGGTTCTTATCGTTTTTAAATGTGTCTTTGTTATTATAAGAGATATAAAAAAAATGATCGCTAACATTTTTAAAAAGCGAGGTTTTCTCTAAATTACCATACCAAAAATCCCATTACGACGTTTCGCCTTTACAGGGTCATCATTAACTATGTATTTTCTAAATACGGACCTGGATTTTTTACTGAAATCTTCGTTCAGAATAATGTTTTTGATATCTTTTAAAATAACAACAGCACCTTTAAAAAACAAGAAAGACCAATTTCGGATTTTGTCGAATATCTCCGGAGCTAGACGAGATATTTGAATTTTCTTAAACCATCTAATTCCCATCAATACAGGGTGTTTCTTAAGTAATCTAAAATATTATATGGGGCGCTTCGTTACTCAATTTTAAGACGAAAAGTTCATATAAACATGTGTGATAGGTGTTGTCGTTTATGAGATACAGGGTGTTGAATTTATTGTAATAAGTCAGTTCTGATTGTACGTGAAATTAATTTTTCCCGGTGACGCTACTGGTTTTTAGAAGTAATACGCAAAAACATGCTTATTCTAAGTGGCCTTTGTAGCAACGTTGACAAGTGTCAAATTTGAAAAAATCGTACATTTTTATTTGATTGACTCTGTGTTCAGTTAATAACTATGCCAGTTACAAGAAACTGGAACTTTTGCTAAATCGAAGAATATTATTGGACGACCCAGAACTGTGAGAAATCCCCAATTGGAAAACCAGATTCTTCAAATTATTGACCAACATCCAGAAACGAGTACAAGAAAAGTTGCAGATGAAGTAAATGTTAGTAACAAAACTGTTTGGAATATTCTAAAAGATAATTTATTGTATCCATATCACGTTCAACGTGTTCAACATTTGTTACCTACTGACTATCCATTACGCATACAGTATTGTCAATGGATTTTACGTGAAATCGCGAACAATCCGAATTTTGTTGCCAATATTCTATTT
>CAJUYH010000995.1:0-14288 GCA_910591685.1 Galerucella tenella | reverse complement strand
ACTTTTCGTCTTAAAATTGAGTAACGAAGCGCCCCATATAATATTTTGGATTACTTAAGAAACACCCTGTATACCTACCAAACTTTTTCTCCATTCAATCGATATTTTATCTATTGCAGTTTACGTACCTGTACTTATTCTGTACCTATTCGTCAATTAAATCCGGTCCACCCTGTATATACATTATTTTAGTCATAATAATATCAATAAGATCGAATAATATGCTGTCAAGAATATGCAAAAAACAACCATAACATTAACAGAGCGGGTTACTCAAAATATTGAAATAAAAATTTAGCTAATGACAAATTTAATCTGCTCGGGAAAAAAATGAAATCAAAATGGTGATAATTTCAACTCCTGAATGAACCTTCATGCTTTATAAAAATTCGATATTTATTTTGTAGAAATTCCCCATTTGGAATAGTTTTCCGAATTATTAGCAAAAATGGCGACTTAATAGCTTTATTCGAGTCATGCAATTACCTACTGTTCTAAGACTGCCCGGAGTTTGCGCAGTCGAAATTGGCTTGTTCGGGTTTTAACAGAATGGTTCTGACACCCGCAGTTTGGCGTGCGGGCTTATTCAAAAACAGTTTTTGGACAGTTCGAAAACCTTCTAACCCATTCCCTAGTCTCGAGCTAAGACGATTTTCGGAAGATGTTTGTTTATTGCGTGTTGTTTATTTTGGATTTTCACTTTTCAAATTTGATATTTACCAAATGGAGGCTAATGATTTTATGGAAATATTTGAACATAGTTCATCATCATCATCAAGAGAAGACGATGCTCTTCTTGATGTGATCAATAATCTTATAATTCCAGAAGTCACACAAGATAATATTAAAAACGAAAACTTTGTGGAAGAGAATGACCCCTAATACAGTGATGATGATGAGTTATATTCAATTGTCAATTTAGTTGGGTTGGTTCAGTTCTATAGACCATGTTCGGGTTTTTTCAAACTTCGTTCAATTTTAAACCGTCCGAAAATAGTTCTTATTACTGAATAAAGTACGCAACTAGTTATGTGCCATTTCAGATTGGTTTACGGACTGTCCAGAAACAAAAACCCGAATAAAGCTAATGAGGAGAATTTCTCTCTACTATAAATACGTTGTGCAAATCAAATAAGAAGCTATTCCAAAATATATAAAATAAAAACAGATTTAAGATCTTCTTTTATTTACCTAAAGATAGATCAACTGAGGCCGCATGGCGATTTGAGCTCGTGATCTCCCGTTCAATAGAAAGGCGCTTTAACCAATACTACCAATAGGCCACGCCGGTCGCTATTTATTGTCGCATCAATATCAATAAACAAAAAACGTGATTTTTGAATTTTTAATTCATCCTATTTTTCGTATTTGTTGTTATAGCGGTAACATAAATACAGCATCTATGAAAATTTCAACTTTGAAACTATAACGGTTCATAACAGAGGGACAAACTAGTGTCCGTTTTTCACCCTCTGGGTACGAAGCCCTAAAAACGGCCTGCAACTGTAACTGAATATTTAAATATGTTTTCATAATAATTATTTGTAATCAGTACAGTTTGAATTAGTTCTAGTTCATCTTTAAATTTGATATATAACATTACAATAACATTTCCTAAATACTTGAAATATTTATAATGATTTTACTATAAATCACAATAAATGATGCAGGTAAATATTGAATATTACAGCGGAAATTTATGAACACCTAGATTTGCCATTAACTGCTATGAATAAATTGGACAACCAAATACAGAGTGTTCAAGTCACATCTGTGGAGCCCAAAAACTCCAAGGTGCATTATGGAATTCAGCAATTTGATGATATGGTATATCATAGGTAGAGCAGTGCCTTCACAAATCTCCAGAGCTGTAACCTTGTTGTTTTCGATTGTAGAGAATGTGCATGTTGTTTTATTTTGTTATTGTTATTGTTACTAGACAGCTCTGTTATTACGGTGTAATTAGTGCAAATCACGACTCCCAAGCCAGTTGCGTGGCGAGCCAACGTCCAGTCAGTCTCAAGACAAGCCATTAGCGAGGCATATTCTTGAATTTCAAATGCGACTTCAGAATAGATTAGAATAGACAACCAAACAAAGATTTTCAAAATCAATTACCAGTAAAGTGATACATTGCAAATCGTTGATATTTCATTGCAAATTAAAAAATACAACTGGCATCTTACCCCGGTTCACCACCTGCTTCCATGTTGTTAGCAAGAGTGACGTCGTTGGACCACACGTCATACTGCCATTTTCGAAGTCCAAGTACTCCACATAGTACTCTTCCCGAATGAATTCCCACCCTCATGTTCAGTTGAACGTCGGTGGCTTCTACAACACTAGCGATGGCATCGATCATGTCCAAACCCATTTCCACTGCGCAATGAGCGTGATCCGATCGTGGTTCTGGAAGCCCAGATACGCAATAGTAACAGTCGCCGAGGATCTTTATTCTCAAACAATGGTTATCCTGAAACAATAAAATCGAATAAAGCTACTTGAAAATTATACATATATTATATGTACTTAGGTACTAAATGATAATTATCAAAATTGCAACGTAAGGATCAGCCATTTTACAGTTCATTTACTTTGTTCTTCAAGTTTGTTGTGGAAATGTGAATTAGTTATTATCTATCATTAATCTTTATCAAAAAGACAATGTACAAATTTATTGTGAACGAATATAATAGATATTGCACTCGGTAAGTTTATTTTAAGTAAAATTAAACAAAACATCTTTCACTACATAACAAGGGACACATTTTTTTTTCTTTTTCATTTTTTTGGAATCAAACCACAAGATTATGCTTTAATATTTTTTCATTACGACGTTTCGGTAGCGTTCCAGCTACCGTTGTCAAGATGAAATTAGTTTTTGAACAATGTTTGGTCCCCATCTGGCACAACAAAAAAAAGAATAAGTAATGCCACAAGGAACATAAATGTGATTTTGTTATAGATTATAATCCAAAGAAGTTGATAAACATTTGTTTGTACACCACTATGGCAGAGGACCACCACACGAAACAACAACTTTAGAATAACAGGAGAAGACACACAAAAGATTTGCGAAGGTCGTAGTGAAGAGGCTTCTAGAAGCACATAAGCTCCATATTCACTTTATATTATCAACCACAAGCTAGCTTCAAATTTAAGCTTAGTTCAAACTCAGATTGTACAATCGGGCATGAGTTTTGATGTAACGAAACAATGGAAAATAATAAAACTAGATCATTATTCAGATAATCTTAGCACTTTCTTGAATCAGGGGCTCCAGGTCCTGGAACTCTGTCTCCAATATTCATAATCTTAAGTTAACGCCAAAAATAGAGCGCCGTCCAGTCGTAACAGAAATGTGTAAAAACAAATTTTTTATTCGAAAAAGGAATTAACATAAATTACAGTAGATAAGACCGACGGTAAGTTGCGAAAAATGTAGTGTTTTTTGCCGGTAAAAAAATTCAAATGTCTAAGTAGGTATTTATTTTACTCTTATCGTTCCACATCGCTAAGTTTTCCTTACATAATTCACATGTTCAGGATCATTTATTATTTTAATTCATAATAAATTCCATATTTTGTGTTTTAATTTAACTAACCTATTTTTATAAACACTTTGTTAAATGACTTATTTCATAACAAGTCACAAATCCTAAAATTTCCAAGAAACATAAAAAAGGATAATTCGTTAGAATAGAATTGTGAAAATCTATAAAACACCAACTCATTAAGGTATTCCAGTTTCCCAATGGAGCAGCCTGTAAATAATAGCTATCTGTACCTATAACAAGGGAGCAAAATGCTACTTTTCCTCCCGTGGATTAAGTTTACTGCCCGACGCGTAGCGGAGGGCAGTTATCATTCAAGGGAGGAAAAGGCATTTTACTTCCATGTTATACTTATAATTTTTTCTACGAGCGGGCGGAAAATTGAATTTTCCACACACATTTTAGTGTGGAAAATTAATTTCCCCGCACCGTGTGGAAATAATTTTCCACCTCAATATATCAAATTAATAATAAGCCGGTATATTATGGTGGTTGCGAGATGCTTTAGTTACCATGTGTAACTAAACAGCTATTTACTTTCATTTGTGTTTGTTTATTGTCAGAAAACTGTCAGTGATTTTCTGAAATATTTTGCTCGTGAATAAGTGAATCCTCATTAAAAATGAATATTTGTCTCGAGGGAATCGATGAAAATACAAGCGAGGGAGTTATCTCAACTTTTGATTAGTTCTGTTGACTTTCCTCGCGCTCGTAGAAAAACTATTGTACCTAACACTTGCGGAAAATGTTTTTCCGCACTCGGCTGCTTCACCGAACTCCGCTACGCGTCGTTCGGTGAACGGTAGACTCGTTGTTAGGTAAATAGCTATTTCCGCCTATCTCAAATAACAACTCATTTTCAAATATATTAATCATATCTTCAAATTCGCTTGATTCCCTCATTATTTAAATATTATTTTATATTTTGTTGATATATTGAAGAGTACCTAACTCACTTTGAAACTGTTAATCAGTCAATGGACCATAGCATGCTGTATAATATATCTGTCCTAAATTCGAAAGCCGGATGTATCTATGAATTGAAGTCTAATTGTTAATGTAAAAGGCGTTAAATTAAAATAACAATTCACTGATTTCTACCATTTTACAAAATTCAATAAATAAACGGTAAAATTTATAATTATATAATATTATATAGTATAGGTCGTCAATGCCGTATAAGTTATTTCATTGATGACGTGCTTTTCCACCCTAGAGAGGAAAAGTACGACTTTGCTCCCTACAATGAGGCCAGAAAATGTATACTTTGGATAGAGGTAGGCGGAAATAGTATATTGTGCAAACAGCGGGGAAAGTTCAACTTTTATCACGAGTGTGGAAGTTTGTGGCACAAGCCCGATGAGCGAGTGCCGCAAATACACGAGTGAGAAAAGTACTTTCCCAAATGTTGCACACTATACTTTTTCTACAACTGCACAAATTTAAAAAATACAGGTAAAGTATTTTAATATTTATTTTTATGGTCAATAAAGAAAAAATAAAACTAAAGTATCCTCTCTAAACTGTAACATATAAATTTTTTGTATGCCAATCCATGATTTTTCTTGAAATTTCCGGCAGCAAATCTAAAGTTACTTTTGCATCTTTTCCTAATATCTCTGGCGGAGTATTATTGAAATCGTCACTATTGTCAGTACCCATATCACTTATATTATAAATAAGTACTTATATGTCTTGTGAAACTAATATTTTCATTAGAAATTGGGATTTTTAACAAAGCACTATTGAAACTACATTTCACAATTTAAAAGCTTCTAATATAATCTGACAGTTTTGTGACAACTGAGTAGGTATTTAAAGATGACAGTAGCATACTAAGTTTTTGTCGATTTTATTTGATTATCCATATAAATGTATGTGGCATGGGCAAAGTGCCGTGAGAAATAATAGTTCTCACAGTATGAGCAATATTTGGTTTTGTAATTGAGTCACGTCACGTTTCATAGCAGTTGTGGAAAAAAATATTTTTTAAACTTGTCCTTGACTCGGTATTATAATATGTGCCACCATCCCTTCATGGGATGGTTATTTTTGCTTCCATTTAAAGTTTGTACAGCTTTCAGCACGTTGTACTTTAGACGGTACTTCAGAACAACGGATTAAAAAAAACAATTAAGAAGTTTGCTGTCACGAACAAAAGTAAATAGAATTCGAAATAATTAATTGCTGAATTGGAAACTTGTTCAAGGATACACAATTAGTCTAATTTTAGAAAATAAGTCTATGTAGAAAGCCAGAAAACATCAGAATTTAAACGGTTTCCATTGAAGGTTAAATAAGGATCGTATATTGTTATAGAATTTACAGTGAAGTTGCTTCATGTAACATATTGAGTTGGTAATCGCAAGCGCGCCTAAATCCTATTTATCTAATTTCTTTATAATTAGAGTCTAAAAATATACCAGGATTGGAATTATGCCGTAATAATAATGCACGACCTGATGACATTTGATGGATATGCAGTTAACGAAGAAGAAGCGATGGGAAACAAAGTAATTAAGAAAGATAAAGCATCACGATTCAGAAGATGAGTTTATTCAATAAATAAAAATTCCAAATTCCGAAATATGTGAGAACCATCAAGTCAAAACATTAATTTCTTGTACCTTCTCTTAAAATTTTAATACGCAAAGTATTCGGAGGACTAAAGAGGAACGAAGAAGAGCAATGATTACCAGATTTGGTTCAAGAAAGAATAATGGTTCAAGGGGAGAGTCCAAGACATTGAAGTTGATACAAAAAAATACAACTAGTCTTTATTATAAATTTATAACTGATACTTATAGTTAGGTTTAAGCAAATTTACTATTTGGTAACTTACTTCGTGGAATCTGACGACTTCATATTTAGGTCTCGTGAGTATTTCCAAATGTTTAATTCTTCAAGGAAATCTAGTTACTTATCACAAATATGTAGTACCTACTTCTACTCCTGTGTTAATGCAATTTGGTGTCAAGTAGATGTTTGGTGTAATGGGATATATCAGGGGGTCAATTTTTGACTTCATACATTACAAAGAGAAAGCTACTATAGCGAATATGAATACGTTTTCGAATTTTTGATCACCATTCGTAACGCAGCCGTAACATATACGCATGGAAGCGAATGCGCGACGTGGCAACACAGCAAAACGTGAGCTGGACATACTGGTTTAGTTATTCTAGCATGATTCTAGCCTTAAAAAAAGAAAAATGATGAAAAATCATACATGTCAACTGACATTAATGACAATCAAATTAATCGTATTTTCCCATTCTATATTTGCAGTTCGATAATAATTATTGTTAGTAAATATTCTTTCATTAGAGATACATATTAATAAAATGCTTTTCCGATAATTCGTTCAACGGATTTTGTGGACGTCGGTGGATGTTATTTATTTGGTTATGTTCAGCTTGCTCTAGTCTAAAATATTAATAGCAAATAACTGCACTAATTCTTCCATCGTTTTGCCTGAAAAGCTAATTGTTCTTCTAATCTATATTTTCGTCGATTATTCTATATTTCTACTGTTTACGTATCAGATAATAAGTATGTATGTACAATTACAATGACAGCAGTGTGACGGCCAAGTACTCGCTACGTAGCGAAGGTTAATAGCGAAGGTACATTCGGAAATTCGCAAATTGACCCTGGTTGTTTCAAACTGTATTCTTATCCAGAAAATTAATCTTTTATGTGATAACAAAAATATACAAGGTGAAATTTAGTAACACCTACTAAAATACAAAAAGAAGTAGACTGGAATTTACATTTTATTAAGGAGTCAAATTAATTATTGAATAAATTGAATAGAACTATCAAGCGAAGATAACTTGCTGTTGATCATATTTAAAAATATGCCTTTGTAAACCAATAAAATGTTGCCATTCAAACTACGTATTAAAGAGGCCAATTAATATGCAGAAACCCATTTCATGAAAAAACAATTACGATATTGATAAGCGAAGAAAGCATTTGTTCATGATGAATACTGTTAGTAACTCTTCTTGTGAATGACTCTATAGCATTTAAATTATGAATAGCGTTTTGGGTAGTAAGCCACTACACTAAACGAGATTTTGCGTGTTTTTCACCATTATATCAATACTGTAAATGGAAAAGTGGAGCATGACAGATTATATACCTACTCTTTCCGCGCAGAAAAAAAGCCATGGAAATGCTGTAAATACTAATGAAAACGTATTGCCACTTTTCTTAATTGCGAGAAAACAGTAATTTGTTAGGTGAGTTAAACGCTGAACTGTAAGAAGTTGGAATAAAATCTTGAAAATAACAGTGATAATAGACAAACAACTCTTTTTCCTCTTATTTTTTTGGGAATCAAACCACAATGATTTTTTATTTCGACGTTTCGGTAGCGTTCCAGCTACGGTTGTCAAGATTAAGAAGGGGTTAACCTTTACAAACATGTCAGAGTAAATTTGCGGTGTAAAGCGGGAAGTAAAAATCCCGAGTGAAAGGGGCGGATACCAATGGCCAACAAAAAACGCTTAGCGCTGTTTGCGTCTCACTCCAACTAACTGTCGCGTAACTTTCGTAGTAAATTTGGCCTTGCCTTCGTCGCCAAATAAGTATCCATTTTATCGTAACGAACAATATTTCGCTTATGATGAATATGGATATGGGTAGGTAGTTAATAAAGAATAGATAAACACATAAAAATGAAGCGCTGCAAAAATGCTGTTTATGGAAAAAATCTATTGAACATTTTCATAGATAACAAAATATTTAGAATCTCAACAATCTAATTGTACATAAATACCTCATGTCAATCTCTTATCTCCATATTTCTCTCGTATCTACTGTCAACTATTTCAGGCAGCAAATATTTCATATAAAAATCTACTAATTTTGAATCCATCTTATTTTGCCAAAATGTATCATTACGATAATTTTTTTCAATTTTTATACCTTTATATGTCCATACCGCGAAATAACAAAATTCAAATACTAGTTATGGTTTTCATTGAACTTCCAATTTTTCATCCAACATTTTATAAGCCCTTTAGCGATGCTTTCGTCAGGTGTCATATCTCGTGCAGAATAAGGACACTTAACTTCCACAATAACTTTATTGGTTCCTTCGATAACGCCATCAGGACTTGCAGCAATAAAGTCGATGTAACTGGTCGATAAATAAACCGCATTTAGAAATTTCAACTCCCAGGTGTGTCTCTATTTGCTTAATAGCATTTTCTTTATTTTCCACGCCATGTTTCAAAGATTTGGCAAATATTTTCTTTGGATAAAGTATCGATTTAATTAGATTTTTTCTTGAAGATTTGGGTTTTTTTTTACAAATTTCAGCAAATTTCGAAGCTGTGACTCTTTTTCTTCTTTCATTTTTCCACATTTCCGAATCTAACTGATTTCTCGTTATCTCTTCTATACCTATTTATCTTTTCGGTCACAGTCAACTGTAATCCTTCCAAATATTCGGACATTGCCTGCTGTAATTTATAATCTTCGAGATCTGGTTTTTCACAATGCATTCCATATGATTGTGATGATTTTTCTCTTTGTTATACATGCATATCTGGCCGGCTCTTTGTGCATCACCCTCGCCGCAGCCGTTCGCAAAAAATGTGTGCGTTTTTATCACCTAGTTAATATTATACCTAATCTTATTCGAGAATGCAATGAATCCCTTTCGCAACTATTATTGACATCATCACAGTTGCTGAAATTTTTGGAATAGCTTCAGTGCTATTTTTGGTTTTTATGAATGAAATTACGATTCATTCAATAATTTATAGTATCTATGTAAAAGTGCTTATTTGGTGCGAGGGCGCTCGAATCAGTCATAAAACATGCTCCGTCATTGTGTCTGCAGGGGTTCAGCAAAAATCATTTTTGACCTAGTAGTTATTGATGGATTGCGATAATTTTTTTTTGCAATAAAGACAACTGTATAATTGAAGCATCTCTAGGAGTATTTTTTCGAAATACGATATATCTTGTGAGATAAAAAATAGTGAATATGGCCGATATTTTGCACTCCGAGAGATGCCTAGATTCAACCTTTCACAAGCAGAAAGTGAAAAAAAATCGAGATATTTTTTAGCGAGGTCCGAATAATATGATTTTTGCCATTCCTTGTTTTACAAAGTTTTACTATTAATTCCAAATAAGGTTAAACCCCTCTTAATTAGTAATTAAATGATTTTTGGTTCCTATCTAACAAAACAAAATAAGAGAAAAAAGAATAAATAATGCCACAAGGAACGTACAGAAGACAAATAACTCGTTCGATTACAATTTTCTAAACCATTATATGAATTGGATGTGCTCTCAAAAGGAGGCGATTCACAAACTTGCTGCAGTCATAAAATTAAGCATGGAAACAAATTCGACTACACATCATATGTGTGTTCAATTAATCGGTGACTTGCTTTCCCATTCATTCAATCATACGTTTGGGTTGTGCTCTTTCTATATAGGCCACGGGTTTAACCGAAGGTATTTTCAGTAGTTGTGATGGTTTTATTATTTCCTCTTCAAAGTGCTTCCGCCTGAGTCCTTGTAAGTTCTCACAAGAGTATATGAGGAGGTTTTTCATCATAGAGGTCACATTTTATACCCATTCTGTGCAGATGCTTTCTCATGATGCAGTGTCCAGGCACTACGTCGGTAACTGTAAAAACCAGAATAACAAAATAAAAAATAAAAAGAATAACTAGATACAAACTAACAATTTTATTAGTTATCTTCTGGTCCTTGATCTAATAATTCATGTCAGTCTGACGATATTTTAATATATATTATTTAAATAATTTTAAATAATTTAGAATTTCCATAAATTTTTATATTAAAGTGGAATTGATTAGATACAGTGAATATCAATTAAAAAGTAATATGAGTAGATCCCACAAAGTAAGGGTCCAAATAGTAAATTAAATTTATAGTAATTTAAACAATAAATCCCGTCAAGGAGGTGAATCGTGGGCTGATTAATTCGAAAATAATGGCTGCCACTTGAAGTAAATTGAATATTATTAAGGAGGGTGTGTCAAATCCGAAAATCAACAATGGAAGTGTGGACCATAGAAAGGGTGGGGGGACAAAAACATGCCAAAATAAACCTACCTTTTGGAAAAATTGCCGGCTTTTGAAATACGGAAAGTTCTCTTTCAGTTTTACATGGGATGCACCCCTTCCGAGATATTGGACATGAAAAATTTCGATTTTTACAAAAAAAAGGCTTAACTGAAGCCCGTTGAGATGAATTCAAATGCGTTTTAAAATAGGCATTTTACTAAATAGATTGTAAAAGTGTACCAATGCATCTTGAATATCTGGAAAATAGCGAGGGACAACAAAAATAATGAGGAACATTGAGTTGGCACAAATTACTAACAATTTGGGACCCATGAGAATTTTTTACTCATTTGAGGCTCGATTGTATCATTGTATGGAAACCAATGGAATTCAATTTAGCACCTTATATAACAATTTAGTATTATTTCGATGATTTGTAATGATAGTCCAGTAAATAAGGGTATCAACCTTGAGAATAGGTCGGGCCGGTGTCATTTTTTTTTAATTTGTGGGTATTGATGTGTACATTAACCTCTCAAAATCTCATATATGGCGGAATGACCGCAAGACCCTGAAAATCGCCCTGAAGAGCCCAAAAATCCATTTTCCCAACTATTTTGGTCCATATCTCCCAAAATATGGCACCTAGAGATTTCGGATTTGGACAGAAATGCCTAGAAAAATGGTCCCTATCATTTTCGTCGTCAATTTGGTGGTTTTCGAGATAACGGGCCACAAACGCGCGCTGTATTTTTTACATCTGACCTGGATCTCGGGAGGCGCTCTCAGCTCCTTAATTTCTGAGCGGATGGACAATTTTTCTAATTACTCGGGTAAAAATGCATAATTTTTTATGATTCAAAGTTCATTTGAAAGGAGAAATCTGCATCTATAATATCTTGTCACTGGTTTTTTTTTGGGCCCCCAGAATTTTGGGAATTCCCGCCAAAGCAAAATTTTGGTCGATATTTTGACCCCCCCTATGAATCTAGTTGTATTTTGTCTATAAAAAGTATTTTGACCGAATCCTTCCGAATAATGGGACTTTGAAGGGTTTCGAAGACACTCCGGGGGATTACATAAACATTTTCTCGCGCATTCCAATAAACCACGTGTTTTAGTCAGGGCAGTTTTTCCGGATTTTCGGAGTTTTCCGAAATTTTATGGAAAATCCCGGAATTTAGGGATAATGGATCCTTTTATTGGGTTCTGATACACCTCATTCGAAAGCTTATGTTCTCCACTTGTGAACGGTACTTTTTTTTTCATTTCAACTTTTTTAGTTTTCCGGAAAATCTAGAGAATCTCTGCCCCCCTGAAAATCCAAGTTTTTTTTTCATGATTACTTTCTTTTTGTGGTTTGAATTTTTGAGAGTGAAAATTACACCACATTGAAGAGGACATTCTGACCTTTCCGTCAATATATATATCAAGTACTTTCACGCGTGTATATCAAAACAATTTGTTTGAAAACTTTCCCCAAATAACTGTATTTTTCTTGTATTCTACGCGATCACCGGGTGCGCACCCACGAGGCGTGTATAACTTTGGCAAGTTTATCTGAAACCGTGAAAGGAATGCAGTCGAAACATTCGACATTGCCATGTTTAACTATGAAAAAATAGAAGAATTGATTATGTAGTGATAATAATTATAAATGGGTCTTTTTATTATTAACAATATTAAAAATATGATTGAACGTTCATTTTATAATGTGCTTGTTTCGTTGGATTTATTCTATTAACATTATTTTCCAATTTATGAATATTAAAAGAGAACACTTTTCCAAATTTGTTATGGGATTCTCAAAGCTCTGGCAACGTTGTACGAAAACCATAATGACCACACCCTCCGATTACATAATTGGTGATTTTTATCGACCAGGTGACTTCTTATTGGCAAGCGCGTGCGTATGTTCTTCCCTCTCACTTCGTCAATTGACTGATATTGATTTATCCAGTGGTGTTCGTATTGTCAGTTACCTTTGTAATTTCAATTTTACTTGGTAAAATAGGTACCGTACGCCATTTGTACGTTTGACAGATATACGCCATGTTTTTCCTCCCCTCTTACCGACGCCCCGTAGCTACAGATAAACTTGCCAAACTATATGTATAGTATCATACACGCCTTCGCTATAGTGCGTATACTCACGTTGACTTCAATGCTTTCTGCTCTTTTGTTTACAAAAAATCTGTCTTAAGGCTATTCAATTGATTATTTTGAAAGGTTGATTTATTTATTTATTTCTCTTGAATTTTTTAATCAACAAATAAGTGTCAAAAAAAACGAGAAAAAACGAGAAAAACAAGAAAAAAATAATAGTGAGGTTTTTTTGTGAATTTTTGGAGTCTTTGGTGTCCAAGGTAAGGTTTCATGTCTGCTATCTCAAGTCAATGATTATTTATTTACTACTAAAGAGAAAAAAGTTTAATGTTCTGTTTTCTAGTTTTGTTACAGAAGATGGAAGTCGAAAGGAATTCTAGTTCGGGGGTGTGCTTCATTTGTGATGGAGATCTGACTGAAGATGTTCTTACGGTCACCCGAGAGCTGAAAACTTTAATCGATGTGAGCAAGATAAGGCAAGACAACCACCATCTGTTCCTGCAAAAGCAATCGGCTCTACAAATGCATCGAAAGTGTAGGCTCAAATATTCGGCAATGAATAATGGCAAGCTGAATTACCCGAACAGTCACTTCGTCCAGGACCAACAATAAATCTCCATTCAAACTTGCAGGCTTGCCTCCCACCGACGAAGCTGCAAGGCAGCACCTATATCGCACGTATTTACGAACTACCGCCAGAAGAATGGGGATGGAAGCATATAGGGGGTGCATTATTGCCGGTACAGACGACGAATGAGCCGGCACATCCGGACTTGTTGAAAATGATCTCTTGTCGGTGTAAAATGGGCTGTACCACGCTATGTTCATGTAAGAGAGCAGGACTGAAGTGCTCGATTATTTGTGGTTCATGTCATTCAGGCCCGTGTTCTAATTACAAGGATGAGGATGAAGATGTGATTGTATCAGCTGATCAAGCAGAGGGAGGGGCAGAAATTGGTGGAGGTGAAGATAGAGAGCTGGAGGAGCAAGAGGAAGAAACAGAAGGCATGGATGGAGAGGGGGTTGATGATGTCAGCCAGCAACATCCATCTGAGATAAATGTGTTGGAATGGTGAGGGATAGATGTCTAATTGTTCATGTATGTTCCAATTCTCATATACTTTCAAAAATAAATCTTATTTTTCAAAAACTTTTTTGCCGAATTATTGAAAATGACTTGCCAAAAATTGGCAGACCTCTAGGCTACATTGCCAAAGACCTAAGAGCTCCAAGGATCAGGCCGAGAGTACAAAACAGCGTTCTCAACTCCAAAAATTTTCAGGAAACAGATAGTTATTGGGGGCACCTTCATTGCCGGGATAATTACGCGAGGAGGGAAAAAACTAGTGGCGCCATCTACGATTGACCCTCGAAGTTCAAAAAATCAAGATACGTGTATATCCAGTCCCCTTGGCTCACACATTGGCTGAGAAAATGCCGTATTTTTATTTTCCAAGCATGATAATTTTCGCCACCCCTTTTTTGCAATAAATATTGGGTTAGCGAAAAAAACCATGGAGACCATTTTTGTAGGTATTGAACTGCTCGTCATTTCTATCAAAACCG
>CAJUYH010000994.1:54425-85151 GCA_910591685.1 Galerucella tenella | reverse complement strand
TGATGTATTCAATTATTTATTTATATATATATATATATATATTCGTACGAAGTTATTATTCTTACTATTTCATTTTCAAGAGTATCATTACCATTAAATAACATTTATCGCTTAATTATTCTTTTATTTCCACTTATAATTAATAATAATTATCGTACTATCAATCAATCAATCAATTAATCAATAAAAAACTTTAAATTGGACAAATTAAATGTAGTGGAGCTGAAAATATTAATAATAATAATAAAAAAAAACTAAAATAAAATAAAAAAAAGAGAAAAATTACTCTACAACAATTCACAATTGTTTCATAATCATAAATTTATTTGAATTGTTGGCATTTTTTTTATTTATTAATTTATTTATTACTATTATTACGTCATAATTTTTATTTCCGTCTATTTTGTTTACGTTCGTGCAAATGAAATCGTCGTAATTTCTTATGTATATTTGTTATTGAATATATACATAATTATCATTATTCTTATTTATCACTGTATTAATTATTATGATTGTTAGTTTTGTTTATAATTTTCCTTTTAAATTTTCGCTTTTTCTCTCTCTCTCTCTCTCTCTCTGTTTTGATTACAATTGAAAATTAATGTCAATTCAATTGTTTACAACGAAGCGTTTGGTATTTTATTTTTAATTTTTTTTTCTTTCTCATTAATTTATTCACTATTTGTAACTTGTCGAGTGTTTCAATTTTCATTTAGTTTTCTTCTCTCTCAATCTTCGAATACGTTGATGAATTTATTGTTTCTTTTTTTTCTTCCTTTTTTTTTTTTTTACAATGCTTACCAAAAAGCGTCACATAAAGGCGCACACACACACAAATACACACACACGCAGACACTGAGACATACACACATTCGTACCTGACATGATACTCTCAACAATTTTTTATTTCGCTGCATTTTTCCTTTTTTTGCCTATATTGATATTCGATTTAATATTCAAATAACCATTTGATTTATTACCTCGATTTTTCTCAATAGCTGCATTCTCACCCATCACCACCATCACACCCACACACTCTCATTTAATAACAAACAAACATATTATCATTCGCTAATTTGTCGTGTGTGTGCTGAGCGCTGTATGCAACGCCTGTTGCTGATCAGTCGATAGGAAATTAATGCACGCTTGAAACATCGATTCATTGCTCTGCAACAAATCAAAACATTGAAGAAAATAAAAAAGAAAAAAAATTATAAATGCAAAATAAAATAAATGAATATTGAGTGTACCTGTATTTGTCGAACGAGATTTATAATACGCGTTACAACTGCATTTTCACTGGGTAATGCATCTTTAAATAGCGCTTCAGCAAAGAAACTTATTAAACGTGGCAAATTACGATTGTCCGGGCCCAAAATAACTGGATGATTGCGTTCAATTAAATCACAAAGATAGCCATAAACGTGTGGGGCTTCGTCCTCATCCTCAATAACAGGCAGCCATGAAAGCCAATGTGGCAAAATATCATCAACATTGATTGCTTTATTGTTGTATTTTAATATTTTTGTTACTGCTGAAATGGCATTTTCCGTTGGCGATAAATTTTCTGGTAATTTTGATTCCGGTAAATTTATAACCTCAATCAAACGCGGCAATATTTCAGCGCAAGTTTGGGCAAATACCTCGCCGCCATATTGCCCCAATACGCCACATCCATAAGCGGCGGCTTGTCGTACTTCACCCGATTTATCATTGATATATCTTATCATTGGATGTAAAAAGAATTCCTGATATTTCGCGCAATTTGGTCCGCCATATTCAATAACATCGTCAAATACACAAAGTGCCCATTGATGATCCGCCCATGAACGTTCAGGCGCCAATAATTTAACAAAATGGCCGCATATTCGATCGAAATATGGGAAAAATGTTTCTTTGTGTGTTGTAAATAGCGCGTGCAATATATCCGCTATTTTATTCAATGTATAAATGTCCTCATTGCCCTCGTCCAATAATTGCTCCTCAACAACATCATCATAATCCTCATCTTTGCGTTTTTCCAAACGTGCCACAGCACGTTCAAAATGTTCATTCAATAATTTGTCCAATATCTGAAGTAATTCCGTCATTTGTTGTGGATTTAGACAGCCAGCGCCAAGTGTTTCAATGCATTTAGCCAATGAAAATAATAATTCTAATAGAACATCGGATTCTGGCTCAGTGTTAATGGCTTTTAGCAATTCCGGACAGATATACGCCCACATTCCTTCCAAATATTGTGGTCCTATTATCAAAAATAATTGTTCAAATAAATGGAAATAAATTGGCAAATAGCAAACATTTGATATTTCTGTATTGTGAGAGTATCCTTGGTACACAGCAAGTCAAACAATATTCATTTTACTCTACTTTCCATTACATGATGTATTAATTATGGCGAAACCGCATTCTTTTATCATTGACTCCATTTACAAAACACAGTCGTACGCCATTTTTTCAAGCTGTTTTCCAGTTGCCCAAGTAACATTTAAAAATCAAATGACATAACCTACAATATCGCGGTGTTGTCATATTAATTAACAAAGAAACGTACAAAAAAATAGCTCAACTGAGCTGAATATACCTAACCTCAAAGACAATCGAACATGGAAAAACAAGAAAAAAATTTAATTGCTGCAAAATTTTTCATTATTTTCTGTCTGTCAATTAATTTACCATGGATACTCTCGCAAATATTTAATCTGTATGTTTCATTACTATGATCGTGACATTGACAATAATCAGCGACCAACTCTCAGAAACGCATTGGAAAATTTTCACAAAATTGCATCGCCATCAGAACGACAGTTTTGCACTGTAAAAACAATCCAATAAAAAAATTTTTTAATCTACCACTGACGTAACGCCTTCACGATAAACAAAAAAAATAAATCGTGACTGCTGACTCGATCTGTGGCACTGCAAAGTTATAAAAAAAATTAAAAACAAAATAATTTACCTTTTATCTTTGCGCATTCCAACAAACATGGCAAACTCTCAGCAGCCGCAGTCCTAACGCCATCATGAAAATAAAATTTCAACATTGGCACCATCAATCTCACAACTTCCTCCGCATAATCGGCAAAGCCTTCTTTCAATTCACGCGCATAACACACCAACATTTCACATGCCGATGCTTTATCCTCCAAACCCGCTGTTTTAATACCAAAATTTTGCTGCTCCCCCAATGAAACAAATTGCCAATCTAAATCACCCTCAACACCCTCCATATCCTCATTATCAAGTAGGGCAACCTCCGGTTTCATGGACGCGGCGCGCAACACTGGCCCCATAACCAACGGCAAATATTGTTCAAATTGCTTTCCAAGTATTCGACATAGTCGGGCCCATGCCGATATTAAATAGCTTATTTGTGGATCATCATCGGGCAATTCACCATCAGAATGTGTTGTCAGTAGCATGTCCATAACTTCACTCGCGTCATTTATAAATTTATCTTGTCCCACAGCCAATCCAATCAAGCTCACACACTCAATTGTTTTGCCACGTAGCATTTTGTGCTCCGGTTGATTTGCATTTTGTATTATATATTTCAAACATGGCATTAATAAATCATAATAGACAACAAATTGCTCCTCGCAAGTATCAGCAACTGATGCTATTGTTGTAACAACTTGTTCAAGCACCAATTTCGTTCCCTTTTCAACCAACTCTTGAAACTTTGCCGTCAATATTGACTCCAATTTCGCCATTATTCCATCTAAATACGGTGTCAATATATTTTTTGGGCAGTCCTCACTGAAATTAACTAATGCAGCGCCCGCGTGAGCTTGCACACGTGGATTTGAATTGTCATCCAATACCATAAGCAAACCTGGTATTACTTTATCGTGAAATTTTTTCTCAAATATTGGCGCAAAATCCGTGGACATTTGTCCAATTGCATTGCACGCGGCATAACGTACACGCGGATGTGGATCTTGAAGATACTGTACAATACCATCCATTATTTGTGGTAAAATCATTTCCATTTGTTTGTGGCAGCCTTCGCCAACAGCAGATATTGCCATCAATGCCGCATGACGATGCTTCCAATTGCTATTACTCAACATCAATGGAATATTCGATACAATCTCATGCAACATTATTTTACCACCTAAACCACATGACAAACGATCCAAAGCACTTTCAGCAACCACATTATTGCTATCATTGTCCTCTTCAATTATTTCATCAGCAAAACTCCAATCGTCATCGTCATCCAAATCCGTCATCATTTGCAACACCAATGGCACCAATTCACCAATATATTTTGCCCCAACTTTACGTACCATTGCCGGCGCTGTCTCTGACAATGTCACCAACACTTCCAATGCCAATTGTCGCCATGAATCCCCCATATCTTCATTCGAAAATACTTTCATACACATCCCCATAATATTCTCCAATTGTGGACGTAAAAATTTCGGTGTTGATTCCGCCATGTCAATTAATACTTTTAATAGCGCCTCGTCCTCCTGTTTTGCTATTGATTGGAGTGTTACTTGAACTACTGCTGGCAATAATTCACTAAAATGTTTTAGAATATTATTTTCCTTGTGATGGAGAATAATAAATTCGCCAATTGCCCTCACCGCTTGAAATTGAACCTGAAAATACAACATAATTTTTATATAAATGCCCATTTATTTCATTTATTTTCATGATTTTATTTTGTATTTGTATTGATGTATGCTCCGTATCTGTCTGTAAATTATTTCTCGACAAGTTACAGTCATCAGAAAGCAATAAATAATATATATGTATATATATTTTTATTGGAAGATTTTGTGACGATAAATAATTGCCTTGAATATTTCGGTGTATCAAATCTTCCATTGAACAAATTGAGATTATTAGTGCAATAACAATCTAACCTACAAAAACAAAAAGTACCAAATTCGTTTTATTGTCAAATCGATCGTCCATTTTGTTACGAAATCGACAGTACTAAAAATAATTTTGCATTTCTATGATTATTTGTGATGAATAGTTGTTCTTTTTTTGTCAATTTCATCGAGTTAAAATTAATTTTATTTCATTTCAATCCTATTTCTATCACATTTATTGATATTGGAATTGGCCTGTTATTGGCACACATAACCTCAATTATTGTCTCAATATTATTTTTTTTCATTTTACACTGTATTACCTCATAATGTGCCGTGTCCATCACGGATTGTTGCAGCATTTGTTTGATTAAGTCCAAATGATTTGTTTGTTGATTGCCAAAAACACCTGGTACCGATCTATAAAAAAAAAAAAATTTTACATTAAAATAATCATCACTTACTCAGAGGGTAACAAAAAAAAAAAAAATCCACATACGTGAATATACGCAGTGCACTCTCTTTCAACGCTGGAACAGGACCATTGGCACATTGGAATAAAAATTGTAAAAATTCCGGCCACTGATTATTCCCATCGTCGTCAATCATATTTCGTGCCACCTCCGCCACAACTTCACAAACTTTTCTTCGTATTGTGTCAGACTGTTCATTCTGTATCGTCAATAAAATTTGCTTTTTCAATTCAACTTGAGCTTCAGGTGGTATCTAAAAACAAAAATATATCTCTCCCTATATATATATACAAATATAAATAAATAATTGAAATTATTGAACAAACCTTTGGATAAAAATCCATGAATTCCGCAGCGAATAATCGTCGGAGTAATACTGCCGCCATGGCACGTATTTCCTCCGCCAAATGTGGACTGCAAATTGATTGTAACAAACATGTTACCTTATGTTCAACAGCAAGATTTTGATACGCTTCCTAAAATCCGAAAAAAAAAAAAAAAACCGATATAAAACAGTGAATTCATCAGATATACATTTCAACAAATTCGATAATAATATATATATATATATATATATATATATATAAAAAAAAAGAATTCCCAAATAATTCTATCATTAATATATATCAATGCTTAACCTCAAAATATTCAATATTGCCTATATACTTTGGTGTTGTAAAATAAATGAAAAATGGTGGAAAATATCGGTCAATTGTCGAACGCACATTTTCATAAACGACAAATTATAAATGCAATGGATCTATTCACACGGTTAAATAGACGAATTAGACAAAAAGAGAATAAATGCGAATGAGGGTGAGAGTAAGAGAGAGAGAGAGAGCTGTGAAGAAAATGTGGAGAGATACGATGAAGGAAGTAAGAGAGATGCATGTTCGTAATTCGCCACGCGACACCATTTTAACAACCCAACTTTTTTTTTTACCCACACACACTCAAAATCCCACCAATCAATTCAATAAATATATTTATGCATATTTATATTGAATTAATTGATTTATACGCTAATAATGAATATAATAATGAATATAAGATGACAATAATTGATATAAATCATTAAATTATATATTTAGAGATAAGAAATGTCCATGCGGGCTGACAAAACATCATGGCAACGTGATCATTTATGAAAATAATATTGCGACAATTGCTATCGATAGTACACGTTATTAAATCACTTTATTATTATTAATATATTGAAAGAAATTTATTAAATATTGCTATTTACCTCAGCTTGTGTACGGATTATATTATCCGTGCTTAAAAGTGTATTTAAGAGCTGTTGGAATTGCTCATGGTCCGCCGCCATTGTCGCCGAATAAATGTGAACTACCGCGCAATCATTTTGGAGTTGATCCGTGAATGTACGCTATAGAATTTTTTTTTTCACGTTCACCAACATTACAAACGATAATTGTATCTCATTGGTTGATATTACTTCACTACACTGTCGCTACTAGTAAATAACATTTTGTCCAATGACTGGCGGCGGGATTATTTGAATTTTTCGTTTCTGTTTTTTTTTTTTGTTCAATAGGAAATTCTCGTAATGTTTAAATTAAATCCGCAATAAATTTGTTATTTACAATTAAATTGGGAATAATGGGCGATTGCAATGAAAATTATGTACAAAAATTTTTGAAATTTACTATTGGTAATACATTTGGCGAAGACATAACCTGTCGTGAACCTGTTTATGCTTGCGATGATTATCAACCTGGGCCATTGATTGATTTTGGTAGAACAGTTGTTCAGGTTAGCTGTAAATTTATTGAATATATCGATGTAAATTATTGCACATATGTATATGTGTAGTGTATGATCATGATTTATATAATTATTATTGCTGAATTTTTTATTATATGAGTAAAAAAATTCAAATATATTGGCACATTGCTTGCGAGGCAGATGTCGCTGCAGCAGATATACATTTTTTTTCCTGTTTTTTTTTTCGCAATCCACTGACATTGAATAAAATAAAAATAATGTCTTGATTGACATTTTATAATGATATTAATTTACAAAAGCTCCACATAAAATCATTTAGATACAATACAATAATTTTAAATTCATTTTTAATTGAATATCCAATCAAACTAACCTCCAAAAAAGTAAATTCATCCATTAGTGTAAAATAAATATTTTCCAAGTGAAAAAAATATGCAGGGAATAAAGGTAAGGTTATGATTGCACAATTGAATATATTCATATTGTTAGTATATATTTGAATAAAATTATAAAATAAATAATATATATCGTGGATTTATTTTGATATGAATTTTAAAGTTACTTAAAAAATTTCTCATACCTGGTGGACTTTGTGGAGCTGTACCGATAATAAAACCAATACCGCCATCACCTGATAAACCTGTTCAATGCAACGACATCGAAACACATTTAATTCGACCATCACAATTGCCAATTTATATTAATGAAACGTCTTCATATACAACTAAGAATACGACACGGTAAAGCGCAAGTAATTCCGAGCAAAACTTAATTCTTTCCTACGATAACCTAAAAAAACACAGAGAGAAGAGATAAAAAATGATGAAAAAAAAAATCATCTAACAAACATTGTCAAACAATCAAGTTTCTTTTAAAGGGTTAGCGACAGTCAGAAGTATGAAAAAAGTATTTTTCGTTTTATAAAAGACATGAAATTTCCGACTAAAAAAAAATTATTTAAAGTACTTATTTTTTTGATAACTCCGACTGTTCCTAACCTCTCAAAATAATAAATAAAAGAACATTTGCCAAATAAAATTGAAATGAAATAAATATTTTGTCTTACAGTTGTGATGATGATAATGCACTGTCATTCTTGGAAGAAGGCTTTGGAACACTTCGAAAAAGTATTCAAGGAGTGATAAAAGAATACGATGACATAACGGATAATATTAATAACAAATTTACTACGGGATTGGAGCACACCCGATGTAAATGACTTTGAAATGAAAATGAAATTGCGTACAATTAACGCGAATCAAAAATGTTTAATATAAATAAATATCAAAATTATTTCAGTTACGTTGGATTATTTGAGGGAAGAGAGCAATGCATTGCCGCGAGTTGGAGCAGTTGCAATTGGTGGATTGACCGGATTAATATTTAGTTTGCGCGGTGGAAAATTCAAGAGATTTATTTATACAACAACTGGTGCATTGGCTGTGGCTGCTATTTGCTATCCAAATGAAGCAAAACAATCATTAAATGCATCCAAACATTATATAAATATTGGCTACAATTTTATCTATGGCGGTAAATTATTTTTCCCAATTCGATAAAATAATATATTTATCTATTAACAGAGTAATTCATTATTTTTTATTCGCTTTAGTCAAACCTGGCGATGAAAATCAGTTGGAGATTGCGTGGCCGGAATTGACAAAATTAAAAATGCCATCGAATTTCACCGAATTCGTTGATTTAATGGGTGAAACTGGCGCCAGTTTATCTAAAACAGTTGGTTCATTAATTGGAAATAAACCCGAGATAAATTCTGGAATTAATAATGAGGTACATGCAAATATTTAATTGTATATCTACATTAAATATTCTCATTTCCTATTATTTATTCCAATTGTTTAATCAATACAATCAATTATTGTATTGAAAACTGTTTATATACAGTTTAAATAATTCTGTTTATATTATATTGATGATATGTTAATAAATATTGATATTGTAATTTTGTTTGCAGGAAAAAGCAAAGGATTAATCCCAGGCAATGTGAAAGAAAAATTATTGTACATGAAATTGTCGGTAGATGAATTGTAAAAACAATTAATTTAGACGATTTTGTAGAATCAATTGAATAAATTATTGTGAATAAAACGTTGATGTGAAGATGCATTTAATACTTCAGCCCATCATTATTATTTAATTATCGCCAATTAATAATTTTTTGGTATGAGAATATTTTTTCCATCACCATTGGTATGAAAAAAAAAAAAATTAATTTTAAGGTTAGAATGGCACAACGTGAAGCAAGTGTGTGTTACAAATTGCTCGATAACATAACTATAAATAATCATTAGCGAACGCAAGTCACTAAAAATCAGTAAATTATTCAATTATATAATAATCTAAACAAGACTATTCAACAATGTGAAATAATTAAAGTTGGACGGAAAAATTTACGTATTAAAAATCCAAATCATAACCTAAAAAAACCTTATAACAATTAACGTAATTTAATATATGAATACTAAGCAAAAATAAAATATGGAAATAATAAATGGAATAAAATATCTAACAAAGTCACGGAATATTTTATCAAATATATCAAATAAATTATGTATATTCCGTATAAATTCACGTAAATGCTATCAATCATCAAGTGATGAATTAGAATTGAGTGAAAGATCGCAATTAAATGATAGAAAAAAATCGCATTTATCAAAGGGTCCCGATTTGGCTGATTTTATATTGGCCAGTTCAAAATTACTACCAAAAAATATCAATCAAACAAAACCACCACCATATTTAAACAATAAAAGCAATGAAATTCAGCAAAAAGTATACTTTGATATTTATGGCTGCCAAATGAATGTGAGTGACACAGAAATAATATGGTCAATATTGAAAAAAAATAATTACAAACGAACAGAGGTAATAGAAAATGCCGATATAATATTGGTTATAACGTGCGCAATAAGAGATAGCGCTGAGCAAAAGGTTTTTGGACGATTGAACACATTGGCGGCATTGAAAAATAAACGTAGATACATTGCCAGCAAATTGCCAGTGAGAATTGGTGTACTTGGATGTATGGCAGAGCGTTTGAAGCACAAACTCCTGCAGACCCACAAAATGGTGGATATAATTGCTGGGCCTGATGCATATCGTGATCTACCACGTTTACTATCATTAAGTGAAAATAATGAAACAGCAATAAACGTTGCATTATCCATTGATGAAACCTACGCTGATGTAACACCTGTAAGATTGAATGCAAATTCAATATCAGCATTTGTATCAATAATGCGAGGATGTGATAATATGTGTACATATTGTATTGTACCATTTGTACGTGGTAGAGAGAGATCGCGACCAGTCTCAACAATTTTAAATGAAATTCATCAATTGTCCGATCAGGGCATTAAAGAAGTCACATTACTGGGACAAAATGTTAATAGCTATCGCGATATGTCCGAGATGAATTATTACACTGGTGAAAAAACTGATACGAATATGGCGCGTGGTTTTAACACAGTTTATAAAAATAAAAGTGGCGGATTGAGATTTAGTGATTTGTTGGATAGAGTGTCATTAATTGATCCACAAATGCGAATACGGTGAGTTTATACGGTCTTATAATACAACAATAATCAACATAACCTATCTTTTAATTGATTTTTATTTGTAGATTTACATCGCCACATCCAAAAGATTTTCCCGATGAAGTTCTCCATTTAATAGCGTCGCGGCCAAATATCTGTAAACAAATTCATTTACCGGCACAGAGTGGAAATACATCGGTGTTGGAGAGAATGCGACGAGGTTATTCACGTGAATCATATCTAGAACTTGTAGAGCACACGCGAAATATTATACCCGATATTAAACTCTCGAGTGATTTCATTGCGGGTTTTTGTGACGAGACTGATGATGAATTTAACGATACGTTAACATTAATGGAGACGGTACAATATCATATGGCATATTTATTTCGATACAGTATGCGTGAGGTAATAAAAATTCATTCAATACCATTTTCTTTTTTTTCTTTTTTCCATCTTCATGAATAAATACAATGAGGAATATCCAATAAATGATATTTCATTTGATAGAAAACAACTGCACACCGACGTTTCACTGACAATGTACCGATGGCAGTAAAACTCCAGCGTCTACAGCAAATGACAAATTTATTTCGTAGCCAAGCGGAATGTCTGAATCATGCACAAGTTGGCACACACCAGCTCGTATTAATTGAAGGAGTACGATCGACAAATCAATTGTGATTATGAGTGCAATAACAGGCCAATATCAATAAATGATAGAGAAAAGGCATGTCTATTTTCTGGAGAAAATTAAAAAAAAATATTTTAAATGGAAGAAATTGACAAAAAGAGTTCCGATTGTTCATCACAAACAATAAAATTTACTACAATACACAGGATAATATTTATTATAAACTTCTCTCCGTGTATTGGAAATAAAATTGCAAAATAATTTTACTGTCGTCAATTTCATAACAAAATGGAGGACACGATCGATGGTTTAATCGTTGCAATTGAACGGGGGGAAAAAAAAAAGTCAACTTGGTAGTAAAGTTCTGGCAATAAAAAAGATTGTAACTTTTTCTAGGTTAACCTATTATTGCACTCATAACCTTCAATATCATATCTAGTCAATTGATATTTCAATTTGATCATACTACATTAAATTCTTTTTTTCACAGCCAAGTCGACGATCGCCCGATATATTGCAAGGACGCACCGATGGCAACACACGTGTTTTAATTCCAAACTCTGCAATATCAACAAACAGCGATTCCGATATATCTAAAAAAATAGAACGTGGCAATTATATTGTTGCACAAATTTGCGACGCCAATTCAAATTCACTTACCGGTATTCCACTGTATCACTCATCAATTGTCGAATTTTCAAACTACAATAATAAATGTAAATCATCATTCAATGTAAACGCGACGAATTAAAAAATAAATATTGCATACACATATTTTATTAATATACACAAAAAAAAATTGAATAAAATAAAATAAATAGTCTCTGATTTATTAATTATTTATAGTTAACTAATAAATTTAATTCAATTGAATTGTTTCAGTTGGTAGATAATGTGAGTTTTTTAATCAAATTTTTCCAATATTTATTGCGGATGTGAATTAAATATTAAACAAGACTGGCTGTGCCAATATTAATAACAACATTGTCAGTGGTGCGTTCATAAAGAGTTAAATCGTGGCCGTTGGATTGGTCCAATAGTACATTTGTTAATTGTCCGCCATTGGTAAAATTGCCATGGGACGACGGTAAAATAACATCGCAGTCCAGTTGCCCTTGGGAAAAAAAATAAAAAATAAAAAAATAAAAAACCAATTAAAATAATATCCTATTATCGTTTCTCACAATACAAATGAATTATTGCATGAAAACAATATCGTAATAATTAATTGATATGATACCGGACAAAGATGGCGATGCGCCTTTACTCGATCCATACATACGAGTACTGTAACCCGAATCATTGTGTGCATCATTCAATAATGGCGGCGTTGGACTGTAAACAGCGCTACGTGATCTGTATGGCAATTTTGCAATTGAATCATACTGTTTGGCATCATTAATCAATCTCTGCTGCTGCTCCTGCTGCAGCTGATGATGATGATGATTACGATGATTATTATTTTTATTATTATTATTATTGATGGTACCATTTGATATTTTTGTTGCGTCCGCGTCCACCTCAGCCTCGCTACTTTCACTCTCGTCTAGAAACAATAAACATTTAAATAGGAAAAACGACATTTGGATTATTGAAGGGGACAAATGTTGTGACACTTTCAAAAAAATCTATACACCAACCCTGTCCCTCGGGGTGCCAACCATTCGCCGACGTTCCCTGCGGCTGTATACGTTGATTTTGTGATGATTGACTGTGATCTGGACTTGTTGTTTGTTCACTGCTACCTGATCTCGTTCCACTCCAACCATTGCGCATTCCAGGTATTTGTTGAAAGCGTTTTATCATTTCATGAACACTTCGACGATTATTATTATTATTGTTATTATTATTATTCGGCCGCCATTCATCGTTAATTTCTACATCCAATGTCAATGCATTATTTCCCAATTGTGATCCATGAATATTTGTTTGCATTTCACATTTATCAATTGCCATTGTCAATCGTTTATTTTTTAAACTGACTGTTGGTGAAGCGGCTGCGCCCAATGGCGACGTACGATCACGACCAATTACACCATCAAACGTTTCATTGAGTCGCTGTGGTGTATTTATCACTCGCAATGTCATTGGCCCGCTATTATTGTTGTCACGGGGCAGATCCTTTAGGCTTTTGCTCAATCTTGGTATTGCCGGTATATCAATATTATCAAGACTGCCACGATGACACGACATCTCACCAGGTATTTCAAAACTGCGATCGTGCAATCGCTCATCATTGAGCAAATCCTCCAATGATTTGGCACGTATTGGTCCGCAATTGTCAATAATATTGTGATGTTGTCTCAATGGCCGCTCGGAATGACGGCCATTATCATTGCGACTAAGCCAATCACGTAAATGTTCATTTCTCACATGGCATTTTGTACGTTCAACTGCGACACTACGTGTCAATTCATTAATTTGGCCACGTGTACGTCTCTCAAGATTCGCCACTTTTAAATCCAATCTCTCGTGTGCCTGATCAATGTGCGCTTTCAGTTCCGCTTTATCACGCTCCAATTTAGCCTCCATATGACGGAAAAATGGCGCACAATAGCACGTATATCCAACGCCAACGGGCCCTTTACGAATATTGCCAGCTAAATCTAAATAATATTGTTCGCCGCGTGCTAATGGATCGGCGGGTAATGAATCCAATTTTGGCTGTGGAAATGATTCGGGATCGGGATAATAATGGCAGCCATACGGCGACCATTGTTTACCCATAATTGTTTTTTCAAAATGTACCGTTTTTGTATTATTACTATTGTTATTTGTTTCTTTTGAATTTTTACGCTTTTTCTTGTCGCATTTAACGTCAATAATTTTATTTTTGCTATTGATAATGGTATTGTCATTAGTTTCACGTTCATTTTCCGTTTTATTGTTGATATTGTGCGATAATTTTGAGGTTATGTTTGGTTGTGGCGATTGATCGGTAGTGCTATTGCGATTTTTCGAACGTGAACGGCTTTTGTTGCGTAATTTGTTGATTATTTCGAGGATTTCTGATAAATTTTTACGTCGGGCAATGTCCTTGGCTGTTTCGCCCTGTTTATTACGCAGCGAGCGATCACATCCGGCTTCCAGGAGTATTCGCGTTAATTTACGACGTCCCATTGCCGCAGCAATGTGCAGTGATGTGTCGCCATTCTGCAAATAAAATACAGTATAATTGTGGATCAATACAAATAAATATGACATAAAATACATTATTGCAGTGTAATAAATCAATAAATTGTTGCATTGTTCACTTTATTTTGATCGGAGACTCGACAAAGAGCGGAAATGAGAATGCGTGTGACACCAGCATGACCATAACGTGCCGATGTGTGCAATGGTGTGTCGCCATACTGAAAAAAAAAGCATACAAAAATACAATTAAAATATCATTGAACCAGAGACATTACCAAAAACCTACATGGAGATAATTCTATACTAAATATTATCCTGTGCATTATAATAAGCCAGGGATAATTTATTAAATGCTACAATTCTACCAAATTATTCTCAATAATTAGATAAATTTTCCAATATAAAACGTTGAATTATTTTACCCTTTGAATATTTTGGTAAAATATTACTTTACCATACACTATTGAGTATAAAATTGTCCCCGCATATAAATCTCACAATTGCTGTGAAAGGATTAGGCTAAAAAAATAATTATTCAATTAAATATAATATATTTTATTTAGAGCAGTGGACTCGACTGATTATTCTTCAGTTGTATATCATTGTGTTGATTAAATTGCACTCTGCCGATTTATTATTCCAAGATATATCTAAACCTGTAATTCAGCTGAATATTCCGCCAATAATAATTCAAATGGTAATCCACGATTATTATTTAATATTTAAACAGAAGAGAGGGAAAGTGAGGTTATGTATATAAATTTTTCTTTGGAGTATTTATATGATTGCTATATTTGTCCCAATAGCCTACTAAAATATAGGGATAAATTTTACTCCTCGTTTCTTCCCAAAATTTAGTATAAAATCCTCTGCGTGTATATTTACTATATATATATAATCTCACATTATTCTGAAGATCTGGATTGCAGCCAGCAAGAAGTAATTCACGGCAACTCTGATTGTGGCCATTTTGACATGCTAAATGAAGTGGTGCAAAGCCAGAAAAATTCCTTGCATGCAGTGGGCCACGTTGGGTACCAAGGGCCTTGGCCAAAGCCGCTACACTCCTGCTATATCCTCGCCATGCAGCTTCATGAAGTGCAGAATTTCCATGCTAAAAATGTAACAACAAAAAATAAATGAAAAAATAAAAAAACATCAGTCACATAAAATAAATAGAAACACGACAAAAAAAAATCTCTCTCTCAATCTTTAATAATTTCCCAAAATCATTCACATCTAAACACCATACAATTATAAATAAATATATATATATATATATATGGTGTATTTTAAATGACCTTCAACAGTGCACATAAGAAGTGTATGGCGGCTGTTGCTCACGATAAATTTACGTTCTCCCCCTTGGCTTTTGCACATCCGACATATCATGAATTTTCTCTACTTCTGTACCTCTATATACACCCATGTATAAAAACACACACACTCACAAACATATATATACATATATATATATATGAAAGGCAACAAGAATACAACGATATGGAGAAGAAAAAAAATTCCAACGCCGCTGTACGCAGACAGTGGAGAGTGAGAGAGAGAGAGTTTTTCTCAGCAAAATGAAAGGGATACGAGTGGATAACTCTGCAGAGAGATGAGAAGAGTAAAGTTAAATCTACACACACACACACATATATATATATATGACGGGAGTCGCGCGCGAGATCGCCCTTTACTATTTGCTTCCGACGATTCATCATCGTCCTTCAAGTCATTAATTTTCTCAAACGCAAACGAACACAGTGAAAGAAGGAGTTTATAATATCGTTCATGATCAACTAAATACATTATATATATATATATATATATTTATATATTTGTTTATATATGTAGGTATGTATGGTTATATGATTATGATGAACACATTTATGTATGGGGAGAAAAGAAGATAAAACTGTATACATTTGTGATTATTTTTCAGGGTAAAATAAAATTGTGACGCTGCGAATGTAAATGTAATACTTTTTTTTTTCCTTTTTTAGGTTATGGTCGACCAAACTTCTGGTATATTATATTTATTTGTATTCACAAGCCCATGAAATGACTGGTTTTACAAAGGCAGAAGATAAAATATATATAAAACTGTACGTTTCTTTTATTTCTTTTTTTTTCTCGCTCTCTCTTGCTCTTTATGATATTTTCAATGGATTGACAAGATAAATATATTGTCAATTAATCAAATGTGAAAATGATTGTATCAGATTATTTTGTGTATATATAGTTGTATACTGAAGTTTTTTTTTCATATAGGAATGAAGAGAAGTAGATATTTGTTATTGTAGGTTAGTGCTTGTTCTTACCACCCGCCATTTTATAACGTCGCTATAATAGATATGAGTGTGATTTCATACATGTCTTAACCTGCATATTTTTCGGTATTCAATAGCAGTGAGAGTTGGATTTATGATAGAGTAATAAAAAAAAGGAAAAAGAAATAATGGCGAATAATACAATAAAGGTGTGAATGATTGAAAAAAAAATGGATATTTTGAAATAAATAATCGAGACATTTCAATTTCAATTGCAATAGTAATTGTTTGTGCGCTGGTAATTTTTAAAATATTCAATGACAAAGTAAAAAGTTTGAATTATTATTGCGCTTGAGTTAATGGTTATTTAACGAGGAAAATGTTGAAGTTTAAAGTTGTATATGATTATATATATGGGGGTAATCAGACGAAGAAATAAAGTAAAACAACATGAAAAATAATAGAGGTATTCTATAATCATAAATAAATGATTATGAAAAAAAAAAAAAAAAAAACTTAATTATTATTGCGATGATTTGTTGGATTATTTTCCATTTCCGCAAAAACTGATAATAAAACATGACAAAATCAAATAATATATCGAAAAGTATTTACAAAACTTTGTGTATTAATTGACAGTACAAGATAAAAAAAAACACCACTATCTATCCATATACATAAATAAATAAATAAATAAATAAATGCTTTAAAGGTAATGGCAAACTCTCTAACGATTTGACAAAAAAAAAAAAAAATAATCAGCAACAGGGTCGGACTTTCATAAATTCAGTGCGGAGAGATAGACAGACAAACGTTGATGAGAAAATGGAGAAAAAAAAAAACGAAAAAAATCATACAAAAATAAAATAAATATATACATGTCGTGATGGTGAAAGGCTCACAGGAGAGTTGGGTGGTCATAGACAGACAGACATACAGACACACGTTCACGATTTATAGCTAATGTGAAAGTACCTACGCATTTACAAAAAAAATAAAGAAGACACATTTTATTTCAATTTTATTCTCCAATAATTCTGAAACATCACTAAGAAATAATCCAAAGAGGAAATAAATCCCGCGATATATTATACATAATATTGAAAAAAAAAAAAGAGACAAAAAAAGCAAATTATATTCATGAATCATCGGACATTATTTTTATTAATTTTTAATTCAATTCTTATCTCATATTTCCTCATCCACTCTTACTCAATCCAATGTCAAGTGCATTATAAATCAATCAATTAATATTCGCATAAAAAGAAAGAAAAAAATAAAAAACATGTATATATGTAAAATGAACGGAAATTGATAAAGGCAAAATAATAAAATATCAATAAAACTAAAACGATTGAACTCTAAATCAGTGAAAGGTACAGCAATTTATTACGCGAGAATTCAGAGTGCAGGACACGCAATGTGTCTCCACTGTAGCACAGTAGGAAGTGCATAAAAAGAAAAAAAAAAAAACAAAAAACAAAGTAAAAAAAAAAAAAGAAATTAATTAAATAAATGAATTAAAAGAATATATATTCGTTCACACTCTCAGGAAACAAAAAAAACACATTTACACATTTGCACACGAGAGTGAAAAGTGCAGGTTAGAACACGTTTGTTGCCATGTCATAAATACATATACATATACATATATATATATATTCATTTATTTTTTTGTAGCTGTAAAGCAATGCGGTCGCGTGTTATGAATAACTGCAGGCAAAGGCGCGATTTCCTTGCACAGTGAGACACGTCATTGCATTATAAATCGTTCGCATGGTGGCCATAAAATATTTATAGTAATTTTCTCAACTACGGTGGCGCCGTTTTTCATTTATATTCTCTTTCTATCTTACTATTCCTCCTGCACCATTGCATCTCACAATAAAATAAATATCCACAAGTGCAAACACAACACAAATATCATGCAATTAAAAATATTTAATTTACTTAAATTGTTCATAGCAACTTACAACACTGTCCTGTCGTGAAATGTCTGCCCCATGTTTCAATAGCACCTCAACTACTTCATGGTGGCCTTCAGCTGCTGCCCTTTGTAATGGTGCAATTCCACCCTAAAAAAACAGAGAGAAAAAAAAAAAAAAAAATTAACTAATTTTCGTTTTTGTTGTTTATTTTAATGATTTAATTCGCGATAAATGGACATTGTATTGTATAAAGGACACGACGACAATGCCTTTAGAGACATAAACTGCCACTTGTTTCTGTTCATACAGGCAAACAGCGAGATAAAACCTGTATAAACAAACAAACCAGAGTGGAATAGAGTACAATAAAGAGGGGAAAATGTTAATGATGATTAAAAGAAAATAATGAAATGGTTTCGTTTATCTCTAATTGCGTGAGTTGAACGCCTTTATATAGTTGAATAAGTATTAATTAACTGTTGCGGTTTACGTTTTGCCGGTATGAACAAAAGAAGGATGAAGAAGGATCTGTAGGACAGAACTACATATATATATATATATATATTGATGTATGTAGACGTAGATTTTAGCTTTCTCTTTCGCCGTTGTCGTTGACGTCGCAGTTCTACCGAGCAAAAGAGAATTTAACTCACTTGTCGATGGCATAGAAATCGCTGGTTTAAGTCACTCTCAAAGCAAAAGACTTGTATACGATTTTATAAATATACAACAACGTCACAAACCGCCACAATATTACACCACACATGGTCACTTCCGTTTAACATTTGTCCATGTTAATATTTATTATTCACCGACAGTAAAATAACAATTTTCACACAATTTTCATGAATAATAATTCAACTTTTCTCCTGTTTAATTCTTTTCTTTTTTTCCCCCCACGAATTGCAATTATACATTTGGGATTTCCGCGAGTGAAATTAAATATTGAAATAAATGTTTGAACAGTGGAAATAGAACAAAAAGAAGAAAAAAAAAAAAATTACTGCATGTCCGAACCTGAATGAATAAAAACAGGCATAAACACGAATTGATGACGTACATTAATTAAAATTTTTCTTTTAAAAGAGAATTAATAAAAAAAAAATAATAATATTGAAACGATGAATCATGGAATAATTACTATACTTGGACGTGTTCCGACAGGTTTTCAAGACGCATTGAGAGGATAAAATGACGGAATACCATTGGGAATTTCCACCGTTATATAAATATATAAATTGTACGTGGCAAATCGACTGGTCAGTTAATCAGTTGTTATCCAACAAACATGACGAGTGCACTTAATAAACATTCAATAGCATTATTCGCTATTTTATTGACATATAATCAAACAGTTCAATCAAGTAAGTACTCAAAACAATAAAGACAAATATATCAATCGATCAATACATAAATAAATATTAATTGACATATTTTTTTTTTTATTCACAAAGGACTGGAAAATGAAGTGGTAATTAAATGCAAATCACCAACAGGATTCAATGGCATTTGTGTAAATATCTATCAATGTCCACCAGTCATACGATTAATCCAAGTGGTCCCACTAACTCAGCAGGATAAAAATTATTTAATTGATTCCAAATGTGGAAAAATTGACAACACCAACATACCTATGGTTTGTTGTGTCCCTGAAAATTATTATAAATAAAATAACATAAACAAATAAATGGTATTATGAAAAATCCCACTGATACAATGGTCAAAAATAAAAAAAAAAAGATGGAATAATTCTCAATTATTTTTATATTTATTTATAAAATATATTGAAATAGGGGTAGCTACCCCTTATCGAAAGGCCGTGTGGCCTAACGGATAAGGCGTCGGACTTCGGATCCGAAGATTGCAGGTTCGAGTCCTGTCACGGTCGACGTAAAATATCTTTTTTTTACATCTCTTTTCATTCAACATTACAATAGTAGCAAACATACCAATAAACAATAGAATTATACATTATTGAACATTGCATTTCCCTTTGTCCTAATTCCAAAACATCCACAAATTACTAATTAAACCAATGCAACAATTCAATAATAAAATTTGCTCATTACAATAAAGAAGTGAAACAATTTAGTACACTCTCGCATGAAATGTCTCACTCAACTTTCATAAAAGACCGTTGACTAGAGCTTTATAATCGTCGACAGAAAGGCGAATGAGATTGGAAAGCATAAGACATACACACACATACACATCTATATATATGTATATACAAAGCAGAAGAGAAGTAAATACAGCCGAGTATCGCAGCAGCAGCAGCAGCAGCAGCTGCAATCAGAAGCCAACATTTCTGATGCCAGAACGATCTGCCTGGGGATCATCGTGCAATTTGTAGTTCACCATGAAATAATTTTCTCTCTCTCTCTCTCATTCTTTCTTTTATTCTCCGTGTGCATGTGTATATATCCGTGTGTGCGTGTGTCTGTGTGGATGGTTAGTTCGTTGATATACCAAGACACCGATTAAATGCCACTCGTTACGTGGCGGCATCTCATCCACTCATGCCCAACATCCACCAACATCAAATGATACGATGAGAACGTGCACGAGCACGTTTCTGTCCATGCCACATTAGGGCAAATCATCTTCCATACTGTATTTTTATCTCATCTACCAACCATTTCATTTTGTTCAATTCCCACTTTGATACCCGCTGTTGTCACACCTGAATAATATTTTTATTTGTTTTTATACCGTTGCATTATTTCGACAGTGGCAAATTTTTATATGATCGATTTAATCATTCGACTATTTTTATTTATTTATTTTTATTAATTTTTATGAAATAAATAATATTTATTTTGTTATTTCACTTTTATCGTGATAGTTCATGGAATGAAAATACTTGTACAATTTAAAGTATTTTCTTTTTGTAGATAAATACTTAAAGAGTGTGCAAAACGTCACCATAATCAGCGAGTTGGAGATTATTTCCAGTACATTTAAACACACTGTGTTGATGGATATTCTTCAAACGATCGCGAGTTGAACGAAAGCAGAGGAAGAGAAAAAAAAAAATTGAAAAAGAAATTTAATGTATTGCAATTTCCGGATACGTGAGAAATAAAATCGTTCATTTTGCCGGTTTTTTCTTTTCCACATTTCATTTTTTTTTTGTCCAGGGCAACTGCTCCCATTTGAAACGAGTTTGAACACGCTCTAACACGATAGGTGTGTGGTATAACAGTATTATAAACCACGATAAGTTTCTTTTCATCCTCAATTGAAATATAACCGTCCTGAAAAACCATTCACTTAAAAACCATTGAACCATTATTTATATTTCCCAAATAACAAATGAATATTGAAAAAAAAAAAAAAAAAATCCCTCTCTAATAAACTCATTCATAAAATCACATACATTAAATATATAAATTAAAATAATTATCATAATTATCCGCCGGATCTGTACAAGATAAAACCCCGTCCATTTTTTAATTGATTGCTCAGGGCCAATAATGGTTTTTTTTCTCTTTTCATTATTGTTTATCATTTTTACAGTTAATTAATATATCAGTATTTATTATCCAAGTTTATTGTGTATGGTATCCTGTGTCATGGTGTTTATCTCAACGGGGCTCCATCACACATATATATATAACTAGACATAAAGTGGAGTCAAAGACTTTGTAACGTGTTCGAGCACGACAAAAACTGGAAGTTAACCTGTGTGCACGCAACCACATCACTATCAGACGCAAATACATATTAAATATATATATATATATATATTATTTATTTGTTTATATAAAAATGGATAGTACGAAAATTCGTATGAAAAATCATTCGATATATTTAATTAACCGTAATATTTCTACTGTTTTATTTCTATCTATAATATTCCAACCATCAACAAATTCAAATCACGCAAATATATATTTGCATCAGTATATATATATACAGACAGAAATGTGAACATGTAAAAGCCAACCTGACTTTGTGGCTTACAGTCTGCAAATTTGCTATAGTATATTCACTCGCATGCTAAAGTTTACTCTTTATATTTATCTATAGCAACTGCTGTTGCGCTATATAGTGACTTGGTCGTGGTCGTGGTCGTCGTCGTCGTCGTCGTCGTAGCAGCCGCCGCTGCTTTTATAACATGTTGTGACTTGTAAGTGTGTTTATACGTGTGTGTGTGTGTGTGTGTCTGTCCCGGTGGGAGAGGCACACCAGTCAAACTGGTATCATTGTTCCAACCACGTATATATATATATAATATATATATATATGCCTTCTTTCTTTATTTCATACAATCGACGTTGAAACAACGTTTGAAAATAAAAATGAAATGAAAAAAAAAAAAAATAATAAAAAATAAAACAGTATCAAAAATTGAATATAAATTATTGCGAAAGATAAACAATAATAAATATTTCAATAATTTAAATAATTTATTTATTTTTATTCAAAGATGAAATGAGAAAAAAAAAACAATTTCTTTCATTTTTTTTTCTTGCGACTCCGTTGTTGTCTCATTTTTCAACGAATATATTTGACATTTTTATTGACGATTACGACGGAGACAAAACACTCGTTTATATATATATATATATATATATGAAAAATTTAATGAACTTGTGGAATTCACGATGAATTTTTGTATTTTATTGAATGTCTCAATTTTAACGTGTCAATCTTAACGCAAAAACACAGTCGTTTATTGGCGGATAAAAAATAAAAAGTTTATACAGATAAAAGTCGTAAAATACTTTGAGAATGAATTATAACCCACAATGATATATATCTCATTTTACAAAGCAAATAGTTGAACAAGTAAAATAAAAATAATATTCAATAGAATATATCAGTCGGTGTTTCAACATTTCTTATTTTTCCCCTACCTTTCCAAACGACATCCAACAAGTACAAACACGCATGAACTCGCAAAAGTTCGTATCAATAACGCGAATAATTTTCCGTTTCATGTTGCTACATATAGAGATGAAAAAAAAGGAAATGCAACTGAAATTTTATTCATCCAATCGATCTATACTTACAGATAAATAGATAGATCGATATATTGATAATCGAATGATTAGTTAATAGCAGTCTTCTTTCATTGTAAATAAATATCATGTTCGGGCGTGTAATTAGTGGCCGTGGGCTTTTCTCAATTACAACATGTATGACATGATATACGATCATATAAAGAGTCAAGGGCAATATCTTTGATAATCATTCGACATTATATAGTTGCATTGCAGTTGGCGCAAGCGTCGATTAACTATCACACACACACACACATATGTATATATATATATATATATATATATATTTATAATTGCAATATATTCGTCATGAACTCTTTTAAAAATACCAATAGTAATCATCGTGTAATTGCACTTGGAAAATAATCAAATAAAATATAATGGAATTCGATACAATTATTAATTCAATATTGATTGTTATGGTGTGAAGAAAAATTCTATAGGACACAGTTGGCTATATATTAGAAATAATATGTGTGACTGGAGAAAAAAAAGAATGAGGTGTCATTTAATTTACAGACTCACACAGGGACACAGCAGGGAGACAAATTGCTACTTCTCTCTGTTTTGTGTAAAGTAATTTCTCATGTATTATATATATATATATATATATATAAATATAAATATATATTTATGTTTCTTTTTATAAGATAAAAATATATGTCCAGAGGAATTTTACCTGGTCTATAATAATTCAATGCCAAATTAATTCTATCGTATTTCACATTGGCGTGAAGCTCTACTTGAAATTGATATAAATAAATAGTAAATGAAAAGAAAAATTATTATCACAATGTACAAATGAATTATCTATGGTAAACAATCAACTGGCTACAGTACTATCTATTCAAAAAAAAAATCCAATTGCAATTAAACAAAAAAAAAAATATATATATATTTAAAGTGGATTTTTTTAATATATTTTTCTTTATTTCTCAAGCCTTTTATTGTGAACTATTGCATTAAAATAAAAAAATATATGTGACTATTGTATTATTATATTTTGCATTAACATGGATGAATATATGAAAATATTTATGATGTGTATTTGCAAGTGGAGAAAAGACGCCTATGGAGCTTGAAGAAAACGGCTATTTTGACCCTCGGTCGTAATTACAGGCTTCGTAGCACGAGTATATAAGTCGACGTATAGACATTGCGGGTGCGGCCACATACACACACACACACACACACACATATTTATATACATATACGATAGTACTTTTTAGCGTGTCAAATTCCTTTGAGTTCACTCTTCCATACAATAGAGAGTATCTTTTCAACAGCACAAGACGATGTGGTGGGATAAAATAAAAGTGATGAAGAAAAAAAAAATTTTTTTAATTCTTCCCCATCATTAGGAGTGTCCTTTGCTTTTCTCCGTCTCACTATTCAATTATTTATACATTAAACAATTAATTGGGCACGTGCGCAGAAAAATATAACGCAATCGCGTGAATAATTATTAATGCAAATGTAAAATGATCATTTTTACAATGGGCAAATAAAATGAAATAAAATTTTCATTCGATTTGTATTCATAATATATTATTAAATATATATGTATAATTATAAATAAATGATAATTATTGGTGAATTTATGTTGTAATAGTGATAATGAAAATAATATTTCAATGGAATTTATCACTTATGAATTTATATTAATTCAAGAATGGTTAATATTCAATTTCTATTCATATCATAAACTTTACTGGCACTTCCAGACTTGGCAATTACATATCAATATGATTTATGGACAATTATATCTATATATGTATTTAATAGTGGTGCTACTGCCGCACATTTGTACTTATTTATGTGTGAAATTCACTTTAATTCGCGACATTCGTCGTCATTTAATTAAAATCAAGCAAATTCAATTAAATGTGCAAATGAATAAATTATATTTTCTTCGCTTAAACCACAACTTTTTTCAATCTATAATAAATAAATTGATGATTTATCATATACCAATCGATGAGCAATCGAAAAACCTATCGATTGATATGCATAAAGATATATATTGATTGATAAATTCACTTACATTATCCGCTGCATTTACATCAACATTATGACTCAATAAAATTTGACAGGTTTCGACGTGTCCAGCGGCAGCGGCAATCAATAATGGTGTTCGCCCATGCTACAAAAAAATTTACAATTAATTTTACAAAATACACAATATATATCATCGGACATATAATATTTTTTGATTAATCAATTACCTCATCGGGCAGTGGTTTAACATTATCATCTAGCAATCGTATCAATCGTGATGTTTCTCCGTGCGCGCACGCCTCGCGCACCTTCTCGGCCATCCCCAAAACGCATCTAATTAAAACAACAACAAAAAAAAAAAATTAACAAAACAATTAACTACGTACATGAATACAAATGTCAAAAAAAATAAATAAAAAAAGAGACATTTTACTGCTTTAAAGATTGCACTCATCATCTCATGAGTAAATTGTGAACGCAATCAGCGAGAAAGAGCAAGAGAGTAAACGCGACATGACTAGACACGTTTTATCCAGTGTAACCAAGTAAATGTATGTTACACAAGTATACATATATGTTCGCAAAAGAGATGTATGTATATATATAAACATATAGGCAGGTGGTTGTGGCACTGCGAGTATTATATATAAGTGGTCCCTCGGTTATAAGTGTCCAATACACGTTTTTTCCTGTCGAGTGATCGCTCGAGCGCGCGATCTCTCGCCCAAGCTAATAATAAGACCCTGGGCTTACTTACATCGTGTAAGTGAACTAAATGAAGATTATCATACCCATATATATATATATATATATATATATAAATGTAGAAATGTATAATATTTAGAAAAAGCCCATTGCCATATTTTAATAAAACGCAGATTTTTTTTTCTCCCTTGGATTTCAACAATAAAAAATAAAATATTTCTCTGCCAAATATAGTACTTTTGTTAGCACCTACAATAAATAAATCACTCGATCATATGTATATATATTTTTTTATTTATTTTTTAATACTCACAACCAATATGCATGAGTTATACCATCCAATGAATGGCTGTACATATCCAAAAACACTTCTGCCCGTGATAGCGGCATCGAAGATAAAAAAAGAAGAAGAAAAGAAATTAAAGGGAAATTTATTGTTAATCAAAAAATTATTATTATTATCACTGTGCAGTGTCGAAAGTGTAATAAAATAAAATAACGAATTGATATAGTGTTAAATTATGCTGTGACAAACAGATGGGATACTAGTTGACGAACTGGTTGATGATAGTAAATATATTATTATAGGTTATATGAGATGTGGAATGATATTATATGGAACGTGGTAAAAGAGGGAACACAACTGAGTGACTGGCAGTGGGCACGAGTCTTCCACTGCCATTTAAATACGACAGATAGATGTTTTATAATATAGATATGACGACGCACCTTATCCGGTACTTATAAACTCTGCCCAAGCCTTCATTTTAATAGCATGAATATATATATATATGTTTATGGAGTTTATATAGACAGTATGGATAGAATTATCGATGTTTTTTCTTTTTCATTGTGGAGTTCGTGGTAGGAGAAATCACTTCAATTGAAAATTGATATGTTATCGTAGTTGATGTTAAGGAAAAAAAAATTTTATTCGAATAAAAAATTGTATGGGGGATTTTTTTTTTCTTTATGGAGAATATAATGGGGGAAATGTATGGCGATTGAAAAAAAGAATGTGTTGTACATTGTAAAAATGAATTTAGTTTCCACCATTTTGTAAAGACAATAAAAAATAACCCAATAATATGCTTGTGTAGTGGCGAATATTGCAAACATAACCTCAATATATATTTGTCTGTAATTCAGACTGCACCTTTTAAATACAATAGAAAATGGTGGCCATTTCGCACAAAGCAATTAATTTCAAAATATATATATATATATATACACTGACACACTAACACACCCTTTTATAGACTTTTAATATTTTTCTAACGTGCACGAACTTGTTATTCGAGCAAGAGAAAGAGAAAAAAAAAATGGCGATTCCCTCGAATTTTTCTCTTTTTTTTTCCCGCTCGCTTTCTCCGTTGAATAATGATACAAAGCCGTGATGGAAAACACATTTATCTCATGATAAATAATATAATGGTGTATCAAAATGCATTTACTGACAGTTTACATGGAACCAATGGGGATAATAGGCGCAACAGAGTGCAATATAGATATATTAAAAATAGAACGGTTGCACGTCTCGTTATTTCTTCAACAAATAATAATAAAAACTGAAATAAAATAAAAAAAAGAAGAAGGAGTGAGACCTGACGATTTACAATTTAAAATAGACAATTTAAAAAGTATCAACTGAATAAAAATGCATTGAATATTTATTTATTTAAACAATTGTTCATTTAATAATTAGTACGATCTTATTCAATAATTAAATTATTTAACACAATGATTAATATTAACTTCCACATATACTGGTGAATTAAAATTGATTGATTGTAATTGGAGGGGAAAAAAAAAAAAGAAAAAAAGGCTCGACAGTAATGAGACTCTTTATGTGTTTGACGGAGTGTATCGAACAATTGTATTACGTAAACAGAAAAGACATATGTCTTTTTCTGTTTGACAAATACAATTGTGCGATATGGAAAATGAAAATATGCCATTAAAAAAGAGAAAAAAGGAAAAAGAAAAAAAATGGGTATAGCAGAAATACTGGCGCACTATCAATTAAAGCACGAAGTAAACTGATATATAAACGCGTAATTTTTTTTACTTTTGTTTGGTATTGCATGCTTGCAAACAAGTTCATCCATATTGCCCAGTGATTAGCAATATCAATAGTAACAATTGCTGTTGAATTAAATCATTTAACAGATATAAAATTGCGGCAAGTGATAAATCGATAAACAAATAAAAATGGTGAGATACAGAAGATTGAATTTGGACAATAAAAAAAGAAAAATAAATAAATAAAATCTGTGATTTAATAAATCGATGAAATAATTACAATTATATTATATATATTTTTATAAGCAGACTGTTATTCTATGGAAGATGTATTGTCTGATGTTGGCTAAATCACAAATTGACAGTCCACTCTGTCCACATTATACATCTGATGATACAGACACAGACTCAAAACCATCGCCATCGCCATCACCATCCACTTGTATGAATTCTAGTGCGTATAAAATTCATACATTTTTTTGTTTTTTTCTCTTCTTCCACCCTCCCACCGTCTCCTACGCACCCATTCAATATAACTTGATTGATAAAAATTTATTGTAAATATATATTTTTTCTGTGAATTTAATATGAAAATATTATTTAAGTTTAAATTAATTTAGACACGACTTTCACAATTGTGGCCATAAATAATTTATTATTATTTATTCGTTTTTTATTTTACACTTTAGAGACGCCTGAATCGCATTTAGACAATATTTTTTCGATTCTTTCATCGGGTGATAGCGCCGGACATTGTGAGTTTTAATAGAAAAAAGAGAGGAAACGAAATATATATAATAAATTGATAGACAATATATATATTAATATTGTTCATTATTTTATTGTTATGTTGCAGTACCACCGGACATGACTATTGATGCCTTGGAACATCAATCGCCGTCAACATACGCTACCCCATGTCCAGGTGAGACGAAAAAATCTATGAAATTTTCGCAAATTAATTTTCATAATTGCACTTTTTTTACGCACAAAACTGCATTACCCCTCTTGACGGTAAGGTAGTGACATACTAAAAGCCACCAATTCACTCATATTAACACGTAATATAACCTCGAAGATGAAGTTTTTGCGATAACACTATGAAGAAAAAAAAAATCATCTTAAATATAAAAAAAAAAAAATTTCCTCCGTTTTTTTTTTTTTCAATATTTTTCAGAGACTACAAAAAAAACAAAACAAACACCATATCGACACCAGCAGCTGCATCACCGTAATTATTAATTTCAATATTGAATATAAATTTCATAATTGAATATCAATATTTCATTTTGAGTAGAAATTGCCAAAAGCAATAGTAAAAATGTTCAAAAAAATTTCCCAAACTATTTAACAAATAATATTCCAATTCAATTTATTAATTTATCTGTTTGCAGCGACAATAAATAACGTAATGAACTTTGCCCCCCTTCATCCACATACCATTCAACAACGTATGAATTGATATCAAATTAAATCATTAAATTAAACTGAAACAATTCATAATAATTGTGTTATCCATTCAATTGTCAATTAATTCCAGCGCCACTAATAATTATGAATCCAGGAACGGCTATGAATTCAGGATCGCCTATGACTTCAATAACGTCTATGAACTCAGAAACATCCACGAATTCAGTGACGTCCACGAATTCAGTAACCTCTACAAATTTATTAACAGCTACAAACTCAGGAACAGCTATGAATTCAGGAACGATCACGAATTTAGGAACAGCTACGAACTCAGGGACGGCTGTGAACTCAGAAACGGCTATGAATTCAGGAACGACTACGAATTCAGGGACGGCTATGAATTCAGGAACGACTACGAATTTAGGAACAGCTACGAACTCAGGGACGGCCGTGAATTCAGGAACGACCACGAATTTAGGAACAGCTACGAACTCAGGGACGGCCGTGAATTCAGGAACGACCACGAATTTAGGAACAGCTACGAACTCAGGAACAGCTATGAATTCAGGAACGGCTATGAATTCAGGAACGACTACGAATTCAGGGACGGCTATGAATTCAGGAACGACTACGAATTTAGGAACAGCTACAAACTCAGGAACAGCTATGAATTCAGGAACGACCACGAATTTAGGAACTGCTACGAACTCAGGAACGCCTGTGAACTCAGGAACGAATATGAATTCAGGAACAGCTATGAATTCAGGAACGGCTGCGAATTCAGGAATGTCTTCGCTCTCAGGAACGGTTACAAACTCAGGAACGAATATGAATTCAGGAACGGCTATGAATTCAGGAACGTCTACGAATTTAGGAACAGCTACAAACTCAGGGACGCCTGTGAACTCAGGAACGTCTACGAATTTAGGAACAGCTACAAACTCAGGAACAACTATGAATTCAGGAACGCCTGTGAACTCAGGAGCGTCTACGAATTTAGGAACAGCTAC
>CAJUYH010000994.1:43654-54325 GCA_910591685.1 Galerucella tenella | reverse complement strand
GGGACGGCTATGAATTCAGGAACGACTACGAATTTAGGAACAGCTACGAACTCGGGGACGGCCGTGAACTCAGGAACGTCTACGAATTTAGGAACAGCTACAAACTCAGGGACGGATATGAATTCAGGAACGACCACGAATTTAGAAACAGCTACGAACTCAGGGACGGCTATGAATTCAGAAATGTCTACGAATTCAGTAACGTCTATCAATTCAGAAATGTCTACGAATTTAGTAACGTCTATGAATTCAGAAACATCTATGAATTCAGAAACGTCTATGGATTCAGAAACGTCTATGGATTCAGAAAATCCCACGAATTCAGAAACATTTACGGATTCAGAAACGTTTACGAGTTCAGAAACGTCTATGGATTCAGAAAATCCCACGAATGGATATGGCACATCTCAATCAAACACCAATCACCATTTACGGCAACGTATGAATTAATAACAGTCAACATTAAGTAAAATAAATAAATATATATATATATATACACACACATACATAAATATATATATATATATATTTACTAAATTATTATTATTATTATTGTCATCATTTTTTTCCCGATATTTTCCAGGGCCCGGAATTCCAATGGCTTACAATCATAATCACAATCACAATCATAATCACCAGCACCCACGGAATCAGCGTATAAATAAAAATGAATTAATCAACAACAATTGATAAATAATAATATGTTATTTATTTATTTTTAAAATATTTTCCAGAGTCTGGAATGCGTATAAACATAAATTCACCAATGTATGAGCCACGAGGAGACAGTATGTATTAATAAAATCGCTATAAAAAAAAAGAAAAAAAGAAAAGACAAACAAAATAAGAAATTAGTAAATAATTTCGCACTTCTCTCCAATCGCAATTATTATTATTATTATTATTATTATTATTATTATTATTATTATTTGTTTCTCCTACACTTTTCTTTTTATTCAACATTTAACAGTGCCGCCAACACCATCGACTACAGTTACAACAACAATAGACACTCCACAACTACGACGTACGTAAAAAATGAATTGAATCATAACGTAATGTATTTTGTAATGGAGAATTCGATTTATTTGTTAATTATTTTGCGTTACTATTCATCAGAATCACCGCCAATAAATGTATTGATGATGTTGCCAAATGTTGGGCCACCACCACCAATGGTGTCTGCTGATGACAATGAGGTTCATATGTATCCAATGCCAATGAAACAACTGCCTCATACAGAATATCAAGGCACAGAAGACTCAATATATCATAAAATGGATGAATCGATGCGTCATAAACAGCCTCTATCATTGTTTGAAGCTGCAACACTTCACTCACAATCGTTTAATCAACCAATATCAAATCAACTTCAACCGGTTTATCGACAAACACCAAATAAACTTAATTCAGTTATTCAACCAATAGCAAATCAACTTCAATTGATGAATCAACCACAATTGTCTCATCAATCAAAAATTAATCAGCCGCAATTGCATCATCAATCGACATTACTTCAAGATAAACCAATTGTCGAACACTCAATGACGAGTATGAATGTCATTGAAAATGAATCAACATTTCAATTGATACCGTCACTATCGCTTGTCTCATCATTAGCAGAACGGGCACAATCGTCACCACAATCGGCAGCGCAATCGGCAGCACAAAATACCGAAGTGCAAGATCGACAATCAATAATGAATGTGAATGTAAATAAAAATAGTAATATAAATGGAAATGCTTATGAAACAACAGCTAATCCGATGGCGTTGACGCCTCTACAATCTGTAATGGGGGGGCTTCAATCGCCAACATACAATATGCCAGTGATGGGTCAACAGTCACCGCGTCAGCCTGAATACACGGTACAATTGACAACACCACAACCTCAATCGGCAGATGGCCAGACAGCAACAAATCTCAATGTCAATGTCAATAAAAATACTAATGTGAATAGTGTAAATAGACCGACAGTAGTGAATCAGCCAGCAGTAATACAACAGCCTCAAACGCAATATCAACCGATAATAATTCACCCACAACCAATAGCTGAACAAGTAACGCAACAACCTCAATTAGTATTTCAACCGGTAACACAACAGCCGATAATTCAACCACAAACAAGAGAACCGCAGCCAGTAATAAATATAAATGCGAATGCAAATGCAAATGAAAATCAAGCAATGAATAAACCAGCAACAGTAATGGTACAACAGCAGCCAATAATGCAACAGCCCAGTGTACAACTTCAACCGGTGTTTCATATGGCACAAGCGATACAACCAACAACGCAACAGCCTGCAATAATGATTCAACAGACAACACATCAACCTCAATCGACAGATACAAAGACAGCAGTAAATGTCAATGTCAATGAAAACGAATCAACAAATAAACAAATAGCTCCCGCATCGCATCAGCAATCACCACCAATACAGCAACCTCAAGGTTATGTTCAACTGGAAATTGAACAGCAACCAATGGCACAATATTCAACACAACCGCCCCAATTGCATTTTCAACCGACAACAGTTCAATCTAAATCGATAGATCCACACTCAACAGTAAATGTTAATGTTAATGAGAACGAAAACGAATCAGTAGCCAAACCAATAGCTCCAGTAGTGGTGCATCAACAACCAAAAGTACAACCACCTCAAGTACAACTCGTTATTCAACCATCAACTCAACAGCCACAAATAATACTTGAATTAACAACAATGCAACCACCAACGATAATTCATGTAACGGAACAACCTAAAGTGATACTTCAACCGGTGACACAACAAGCCATTGTTCAACCTCAAACAAAACAACCGCAATCAATAGTAAATGTAAATGTTAATGAAAATGAAAATCATTCAATGAATAAACTAGAACCAGCACCGACCGTGCAACAGCAACAGCAACAGCAACAACCAACACCCCAACACCCGCTATCGCCCATTCAAGAACAACCTCAATTGCATCTTCAACCACAAGCGGCGGTACAACCGTCAATTCAACAACCTCAACCGACAGTGGTTCAACCTCAATCAACAGGTCAACAGCCAATAGTGAATATAAATGTCAATGACAATCAAAATCAAAATCATGCAATAAATACACCAGCAGATGCAACGGTGAATCATCAACCAGCAATAAAACCAACTCAATCGCATATTCAACCGATAATAATTCAGCCACAACCGACAGCTGAACAAGTAACGCAACAACCTCAAATAATACTTCAACCGGTCACACAACAAGCCATTGTTCAACCTCAAACAAAACAACCGCAATCAATAGTAAATGTAAATGTTAATGAAAATGAAAATCATTCAGGGAATAAACTAGAACCAGCACCGACCGTGCAACAGCAACAGCAACAGCAACAACCAACACCCCAACACCCGCTATCGCCCATTCAAGAACAACCTCAATTGCATCTTCAACCACAAGCAGCGGTACAACCGTCAATTCAACAACCTCAACCGACAGTGGTTCAACCTCAATCAACAGGTCAACAGCCAATAGTGAATGTAAATGTCAATGAAAATGAAAATGAATCAAGACTCCAACGAATGCCAGCACTATCGCTTCGTAAATCAGCAACACAACGCTTCCAACCATATTTTCAACAACAAGTGACCGTTGAGAAGTCAGTAAAAGACGGTCATCATTCACTAAAAAATGTGAATATTAATATTATTCCATCGCAACCTAAACCAATATGGCCACCTCATGAATCAGCAATACAACAGCTCCAATCGCAGCTTCAAGCGACCGCTTTTGTTCCACACCTGACACTTGAACCGACAGTAATTTCACTGCTACCACTACAACAACCATTACCAGGTGCTAAAAATCACTGAAATCAATGAATAATTCAAATAGCAAATTAATCATTTTCCACCAGCTCAAACACCCAATTATATTAATTATTATATACTTTTATCATAAAATTTATTTCTCTCTCTTTGTCTTTTCAAATAATGCAAAAACATTCACCGGCCGTCATTCATGATAATAATAACGTTCAAACAGGTATTTTCTATATTTAATCATTTATAATAAATATAGAAATGATATTAGATGACAATTCTATTGGTGGATTATTGTGTTGTAGATGATTTTAATGTTGAAACACTTTCAACAACAGATATTGATGTGATGACGGGTGGAGTTGATGACGGTAGAAGATACGATGGACAATCACTCAATATATTTGATGATGATGAATCAATGAATGGAAAATTTTTTGCACTAGTGAAAAAATATGTCAAGGTATTTATCTTTAAAAATAATTGAATGAGATTATCAGTGGAATAACAATCTAACCTAAAAAAAATATCACAATCTATTTTATTGTCGCGTCTTTATCGCCAAATTTATAATTTTTTTTTTCATTCACGTATAACCTCAAATCTAAATAGTTCATTACAATATTGTTTTAGGAATCAATGAATATAACACAAAAAAAAAATTATGGCGTTACACCAATGGCATATTTAACACTGTCAACATTGTTGCATTACATAGAACGTGATTGCAATGCAACTGATTCAGGTGGTGCGATACTACCAATGGATTTTGAGGTTAGGTTATTCTAAATTGCCAATCAATAACACACAAATTGTTCAATGTTCAATACGTAACTATTGTCAGATGATGGAAAAAAAGAAAAAAAAAAAAACAACAGCAACAAATATATTCTCTCTAGTTTTATTCTATTTTCAGGAGAGTATGAAAAATCATTCATTGCCATTTAAGGAAGTGCTTCATATAAATGTAATCAATGACACAAATCCGAAATGTGAATTTGGACAATTTGTAAACAGTTTGGGTGCCAGCATTACACACAATAGTGGTAAGAAAAATAATAGGAGGAAAATTCAATTAAATTCTATTAAAAATAGCACAATTAAATGAATTAATTGTATATTTATGCAGCAGGTCAACATTTAAATGTGAGATATACATTTGAATTTGCCGCAAAATGGTCGAATTTCAGCGACAATTGTTCAACAATAATGGACACATTTTATGCGGAAAGTGGAATGAATTTTAGTGCGCCTTTTACCACAATTTTCAGCGATTTTCAAATCGGTGAAATAAAAAGTATTGCTGCAGACATAATAACAATATTTTACGGCGTATGTTTCCTCAGCAATCATAATTATAAAAAAAATTATCAATATCAATAAAAATAATTTATCAGTGGATTTTATTGCACTTCAGGAGTCGGACAGTGATGAGATGAAAATAATCATTGTTATACCGAAGAATATGGAAAAAGATATGACGACATTTGTGGAGAAATTTTTTACAAATGTAACGTACAGTGATTTCTTCAATCAAATCGAAACGGACATGGAGGCGGTGTTATTGCCAAGTATTTCATTAAATACCAGCTACACTTCGCGAAATGTAACATTTACCAAAATATATTATTTTTTTGATTTTCGAAATAATTTAAGGGGTTAGGGGCGGGCGGGCGGGCAGGCAGACAGGCAGGCACTCAGAGGTATGACAAAAACAACTATTTGAAATAATTTTTTTTCTCTCAGTAATTTCATTTATTTCATAAAACCATATTATTGTTTTTGAAATTTATGTCAATTCAAATTGAAACATAATATAATAATTGTAAATACCATTGGTTTTATAAAATAAATGAATTAACAGGGAGAAAAAAAAATGATTTAAAATACATGTTTTTGTCCTCTGACCCCTCAAATAATTACACTTTAAATGATATTTCTATTATATCTTTACAGGAATCCACTTCAATAGAGTCACCATTAACGGTTGATACTAACATTACGATATCATCAAATCCTGAAGATCAAACATGCAGCACTAAAACTAATCACGATACTTCAAAAATATTCAAAATAAATCGGCCATTTGTACTATTAATAATGATAAAAAACACACTGATTAGTTGTGCGATAATAAATACAGTGCAATCACCAAATATATAATTGTCACATTCATACAATTGTATTATAGAAAAAAAATTGCACAATTTATCTCTATACATTGTATATTTTTATAAAAATATTTCAACGCAATATTTATATCACTTCCACCCAAAATATCAATTATATAAAATCATAAATATAAATATAAATATACATTATCTATTATTGTTTTCATTTAATTCATTATATCTCTCCCTATATAAATACAGTAGTTGCAATAAAATACTCAACACTCTATAAAACATTGGCGCGTAATTAAAACATTTAAAACACCTTCCCTTCCTTCCTCTCTTTCATTCATTCAATCCGACCTTATGTTCATTTTCGATTTATCCTCTCACATTTATCTTAATAGCCACCACCATTTAACGATACCGCGATATTAATTGACAATAAACGCATAAACATCAGGCTATCTGCACACTAACATTGTACCATTATACGTGTAATATTAATAAATATCATTTTGCCACGTAAAATATTCAATGTTCACTTGACTAAAACATATTGTCAATTCATACAATATTAAGAGGGGATGATAATAACTAAAAAATTCTCTTCCAGCAAAAAAATAAAAACCGAAAGAAATGAATCAAAGAATAAAAATGAAAAAAAAAAAAAAGAAAAAAAAAAGGGGGAAATGTATGTTTTTTTTTAATTTTTATCACTGTGAAAAAGTGACGTTTATTTGTACAGTGATAAATGGAAATATCGAAGACGATTAATCACGTAGTTAAAAAGGCGGATCTCGTCCTCGTTATGATGGAGTTATCGTGTCCGCAACATATAAATATAAAAACATAAATATATATGTGTGTATGTATATATATTTCAAGTGCATTCACCAAGTAAATATATATCGCCACGACCAATTGTTATTATCTCCATCAAGAATTCACATAAATGCACTTATAACTGAACCAACACACACACACACACACACACACACATATATATATATATATATATATATATAAAGATGAGATATAAGATTCAAATGTATGATAATTCGGAATAATGTCAAGTCATAACGAACAAGATGGAGCAGACATAATTAGGCAAATTAGAAGTCAACTCAAAACAAGAAGTACAAAAAAGAAACCCCCTTCCCCCCTCACCCACACACACACACGATAATCTCATGATGTTAAATGGCCATTTTTTATTTTATTATATTGAAGAATTTTGTCGCTACAAATTTCATGTGGTTTGCTGTGACTCATTCAATATACATAAAACATGAGCAAAAAAAAAATTATAAAAATAAATAAAACATTAATAGAAAAATAATAGTGAACAATTTGATGATAAATTGTACAGCGCAAGTCTTTAGGTATTCCATTCATTTTTTCCCCTGAAACTATTTTTATAAATGGGTGTTTAAATGTATTCGCGTGTGACGGAGATTTGTGTGGTGATTTATATAAACGCGACGACGATGATGTCGATAGAGAAGAAGGAGGAGGAGGAGAAAGAAAAAAAAAAAAAAAGGTATACTAAAAATCTCTCAGAGAAGACGAATAAAAAAAAATAAAAAAAAAAAAAGAATTATCATATCGACAGCGCGACTTTAACATTCATACAATCTTGCATATATATCCGTCTAATTATTCAAATTTATCCACCCACTCTCGTGATTTAATTCCATTTCAAAATATATAAATAAATGAATAAAATAAAAAATGTTGCCACTTTGTATTTAAATATTTTCGTTACATTTTCAACTAAATTCTCTTTTTTATTTTTGTCTTGCGGTTCCGTTTGTTATACCCCCCTCTTTCCCCGCCGCCGCACTCTCTCGCTCTCTCCCTTGCACCTTGTGCGCCGCCGAGGCAACATAACAGGCACAAACAAGATATATCGCGCACGAGCGCGTTCGTCATCTTCTTCTTTTTTTTTTTTTTCATCATGCGACGGTTATGGTTTTGAAATCGTCGCTCTGTTGCGATTTAAACTCGGTGTCTCGAGTACTGTCCCTCTCTCTCTCTCTCTTGCAACCCGTAAAAGAAAAGAAAAAAAACACGGGACTCACTCACAATTTAACATGAAAAAAAAAAGAAAAAAAAAGGCAAACAGCAAAACGTGTCACGAGAGAATTGTGTGAAAAAAGTACAACCGCAAACAGTAAAAGAAAAAAAATAAATAATCAAATAAATAAACAGAAGAGAGGTTGAGTGATTTGTTATTTTTTCCGCCTCGTTTCATTTCAATTTTATTAACACGCTTACGCCCAACAACAAAAGTGATAACATATATCTCAAATCATCTCATTAACGTGCAAAAGAGCCGAAAGAATTCACAGCTACTGAATTGAGTCATCAGTAACAATTAATTGGTGAAATTAAATCGCATTCCTCTTCACGTGCAATTATATAAATCAACAGAGTCACGCGACAAAAAGAGAGAAAAAAAATCACAATACTAAAATACTGCAGAATTTACAATTATTCCATATAAATATATGAAATAAATCCAAGTAAAAAATCATAATCTAACGGAAATTGCCATCAATTTCATATTAAAACAATTTCCAATTCCAACATTTGAAAAATAAAAAAAAAACCCCACGTTTTTATCCACTGTAATAATTCACTCTTACGATCCACAACATTTTATAGACTGTGTGCAAAGTGAATTTTCTTTTCAACACAGCAAATCCCACAAATTATCAATAAATTCCATTCTATTTTTTTTTTCACATTTCCGTTTCACATAAACCCAACATACATAATACATCTCACCATTGACAAAAACAACCATCGCATACAGCCATTTGTTGCAACCAACCACACCCTCTCCACTTTCTTCATGTTCATAAACCCATAACATAATTTTATATTCACAAAAAAAAGAATTACCACTATTTTTTTTTATGGTAATTTTTGCAAAAATTTTTATAATACAAAATGGAGACGCTACCCCATGGACCATGTCTGATAACACCTCAAGAACTTGTATTTCATTGTATACTCCCACACACTTTCAATACAAACACACACACACACACATATATATATATATATACAATCAGTCACGGAAATCGTGCGTGGATAATAATGCGAGAAAAACGACGTTGGCCGTCGGGCAAATGTGTACACATTTATTCATCGTCGAATTGCGTGTGTGTTCGTGCGTGAGAAAAAAAAATCTAAACCCATAGAACTATATATATATTTATGTATAAATGCATACGCACGATTTTTGTGCGCCCACAGAATACCAACAGTGGTAATAAAAAGAATAAAAGAGAGAGATAATTGCGTACATACATACATATATATGTTGTATCGGTATGTAGCGTTAAAGAGGAAATGGGATATTATAACGATACAATAATCACTTGTATATATTATTAATTAATATTGAATAAATAAAATAACTCACCGGTTTTGTGTGTAACACCAAAGCCGCTTTCGATGATTAATTAATCCATGAACGGGGTTTTAATAATAATCCTCGGCGCACAAATACACCATTTTCATTTTCAATTTGCCACTTAATTTTTTTGTTTAATGATTTATGGCACTGATAACACTTGAGAAATGGAAAAATAATCACATTTATTCACTACATTTTAATATCACTTTCACTATTTCACTATTTTCCTGATGAATAATAAAAGCAATTTATTAATAATTGTTTATTGTATTTTATTGTGTTTATTTAGTTATTTGCTATTAACAATGGTGAAAATCGTTGTTGTTATAGCACTAGACAAGTTCATGCCTGCAACATTGGCTCCAATAAAAATGAACAGGTATGAGCGTGTTATGTTCACTTGCGTGTACAGACACGCGCGATTAACCGTCGCAAATTCGATTCGAATAGTAAAAACATAATAGCACAATATAAACTCGATGATAAAACATTCAAGACTTGTTCATGCATTGAAATCACCACTTCAATATACATATATATATATATATAAATTCATGTTAGTATATGCCCATAGGTCTATCAAGCTGTTTTCAAACCGCTAGCGAAGGGTCGAATGATCGACATTTTCGTGTCGAATAAGAAATACACAAGGGAAGTGAAGTGAGACCCAAATGTGTGGTGTCATGGCGGCCACGCGTATGTGAAAACAATGAAGAAAAAAAAAATTCAATAGTGGGGGGCGCTAATAACAAATGAACCCCCTTTTTTTTGAATAGTTACAAAAAATTACCCGCGAATATTTAAACTTTAACTTAAATAAATAGCAAAAAATTGTAGAAATAATTTTTTTCTTGCAGATGAATATGCTTTATTCAACATTTTGTTTATCTATTAACCAATTAAATACTTATTTTCATGTATTTCAATTGTTGTTTATTTTGTTTTTTTTTTTTTTTGTATTATTGAGTTAATGAATGTATCCGGTCGCGAAGACGGTCACGACAGTACTAAAATGTATGTGCGGAGTTTTGCCATATTATGTGGACATTCACCATCGCCTTTTCTCCCACTATATTCCACTATACCTTTTCTTATAATGTAAACCTTTTACAGACAATTCTGGCCACACTTCTAATGGTCATCCCTTCTCTATTTTTCTCCCACCGCCTCTACTTTCACTCAATTTCACCACATTATTTAATTATAAATCACTGCAATTCACATTAACAATTAATTTCACAATTGGATGAAAATCAAATGCTACCATTCTATTTTAAAGTAGTGCTTAATCACAAAAAAAAAAAAAAAAAAAAAAAAAAAAAAA
>CAJUYH010000994.1:2156-43554 GCA_910591685.1 Galerucella tenella | reverse complement strand
AAAAAAAAAAAAAAAAAAAAAAAAAAAAAAAAAAAGAAAAGAAGGAATGAAAAGATGACGGTACGAGAAACGATCGTCATCCATATCACGGAATATTCATGACAAATGATGGGAGTTTTGTCGCAGTGATAGAATATAAAAACGTGTCGAAACATGTTTTAACATGAATCACTAGTTTTTTTTTTTTTTTTTTTTTTTTTTTTTCCGGCTTTATCTAAATTTAATTTAATTATTGCCAATTATAAATTGATCCATGACTCCATTTCACCAATTTAATCGTTAACGAATATTTTCCGATGTAAAAATTAAATTTCCTCTGTAAATTCTGATAATAAATAATAAAAAGGAAAAAAAGAAAAAAAAAAACCAGAGAATTTCACGAATTCCAATAAACCCAGATGTGAGAATAAATAATTAAATAGATTAATATTAATTGTCCAGTTATTATTATTTATATGAATTTCATTGATTGTAAAATATAAACAATATTTCTATGCAGAAACGATAATTAAATCGCTTCAATCGATTTTAATCAGATGGATAACGTGAAAATGGATGACATTGATAACCTTATCAACGAATTAATTAATAAATTCAATAGAGCATTAAATAATCCACAGGATGTCAAAACAACAGGACCTACCAATGACTTGGATCATTTAATAACAGCATTGGATCTTAATGACGATGCAAAATTCGATCAATTTTCCGACATAATCAATGAAATTGTCGAAAATTCCGAATCCCAAATAACATTAACCTACAAATCATCGAATAACCGAATAAAAAATCAATCAATAGCAGCAACAATAATAGATTTTAAAGAAAAACCATCAAAATCATCAGTAGGGACATATATCCGACGTTTGTTCAGTCGAAAACAAAGTCCTGGACCATCAAACACCTCTTTACCTTCAATTCCATCGGTAAATTCAGCAAATGACGAACAATACACCAATCCCAGCGCAATACAAGATGCCGAGAATGAAATAAATCAATTAGAAAATCAAGGACCAGCTGGAATTGTTCATTTAAGTTCAGTTGGTAATGTAATAAATCGACCGATCCAAGTATGGACATCTGAAATGAGTTTAGCACATGTAGTTGGCCGTAATAGATCGGGCGAAGCTTTGGATGTTCAATATCATTCAAATCCAAATGATAGAACGGGTCATTGGACACTGCCAAATAACGAAGAGCCTCCAAAACAACTGGAGACAAATCTAAATGATTGTTTATTCAATGTGATCGCAGCACAAACTGGTCAACGAGCCAATGATTTACGTGCAGCGACAATAAATACAATGCGAGAGCACATTCGAAGTTTGGCTAATAGAATTGAAGTAGTGGCGCAACAGCACGAATGTGGAAAGATTATTTTGATGATTGGCGGTGCTAAATACACTGGTAATTCAGCGACGAATGCTGGTCAAGTACTTGACGCATCACAAAATGGCCGATGCCATCCTGGACATATGCACGGTCATCCGCGTGGCCATGCATCCAATCCGGCAGCGACTGATCCAGCTGGGAGTGCGGAAAATTATTCACGTCGCGGTTGGATAACAGGTTTTTCCAGTACTGATGAACAAGATCGCATTGCACATCAGGCTCTCATCACGTCTCAAGCGCAAAATGCCATGAATGATTTGAATCGAGGTGGCGAAAACCGCTCAGTTCATATTCCTGCTTCACAATTGTCCAATTTGCCACATGGACTTCACTTTAATGATGGCGTTATGGGCAGAAGTTCACCCATTAGAGAATTAGTGTTGGTGTTACGTCATCATGCTGGTCACGCAAATGATCCGGATCAGGATGTGTTTGTCCATACATTTTATCCTATATTAGAATCATAATGTTGGCATTTGACCAAATGCAACTTGATAAACTGAAAGAAAACAAAAAGAAAACAAGAAAAAAAATTGCAAAAATTGTAACAATAAATTTTACAATATATTTATCAAATTTTATCTCAATGTTGTTTTGTCTTCTTTTTCTTACGTATTTACACACTTGGACATGTAAAAATCATGATAATTAATAGTATTACGTCAACATTGTATTTCCATTTGATAAGTTTGAGTGTGCCAATTGATTAGTAATCTTTTGAGGTTATGTTTGGTTAAAATGACTTTGCTGGTGTTATTACTGTCGTTGGTGTTGATTAATTCATGTCGATCAATAAATTCACATCCATTATTTAATATATCGATAAAATTGTCATTATTTATATCAATTATTTTGCTCGATAAATTAATCAGCAATTCCATATCACATTTTTCAATGATTCGTTTGAATAATTTCACATTTGACAAATCATTCAATGACATTAAATAATTCTTCAATGTATCAATGTCAATGTTTTTATGCAATTTTTGCATTAAATTTTTTACAATAGTCAATAGCAAATATTGATAATGCTCTCGATCATTTGCCCCTGACATAACCTCAATTACATTCCGTACAATATTAATAATTAATTTAATATTAATTAAATCATTTTCCTCCATTTTCATTGCAACATTATTCAACCAAACAGTGAGACCATAACCTCTAACAAGCAGTAATGTTGATTTTGGAATTTTCGTCGATGAATTTATGATTTCAAGAATTAAATTCTGCAAAAATAAATTATTTATCAAAACTATCTCGATAATATTCAATGCAATTAATCAATTTAATTACCTTTGCCGTTGAATCAGCCAAAATACAATGATAAAAATCAAATAACATTCGATATAAAACACATTTTAATGCCAAATCAACATCAAATTCACTTTTAATTCCATCTCTAATCACTTGCAGTATCCAATGACGATTAATCCTGTGATTTATCTCGGAACTGTGAAATAATGTGAGAAATTCCGGTATTGTATTCAAATCCAATGCAGGTTTTGCCATAAAAAATGATTGAATTGGTGAATAAAGTGGATTTATTGGTTGACTCGATACTAAAGATGCTTTTGCTAAAAATGTCGATACCAAACAGGAAATTTTTGTGTCTCTCAATGGCAACGACAGTCCATTCTTCAATCCATCGAGTATTCGCATCCACAATAATTTTTCCTTATGACTAAACAAAGCGAAAAAAAAAAAAACGAATTAATTATAAATCATTTCTTGGCAATGGAATAAACAATAAGTATATCAATTAAATTACCTCGTAGCTTCTAAATGAAAATAAAATCGTGATAGTACGGTAAATGCAGCAACTCTCACATCATTGCATGCACTACCGCACGCAGCAAATGCCAATGACAATGCGCCATTTTGTGTCACTCTATTGCAAATAACAATATTATTATCAGCCAATAGATAAGTCAATAATGGCAAATAAAATGCAGGATCGTAAACATTATCATTTGCAACTATCTCCAATTTATTTCCATTCAATTTACGATTTATTGGATAATTTTTAATTGTATTTGTAACTGTTTCAATATTGAATAAATCAAATATTTGTGTTGTTGATGGCTGACGCCATAGAGCTGTATCGGCTTCGCCTTTAATACTGTAATAATTTACAGCTGATTCGCCCCAAAAATACGGTTTGTAATTCTTCATTAGGATCTTCTCTTTCTCGTAATGTTGCAGTATCATAAGAATTATTTGATCGCATTTACTCAATGTTGCATTGTATGCTGATAAATATAATGGAATGTGTGATTGTGCCATAAGTGAATGATTTTTATGTACAAGTACGTGAATTAATTCCAACAATTCACTTTTTTTGTTCAAATCATTGGACAACATTGTATTCATAAATTCAGAGTGTGTCGTTGTCATTTCAAATATTGTTTTAATATATTCATTGTTGCTATTGTCTTTGTATGCAATTGAACAAATGTTCGCCAATGTTTTCAAAATGGCGGGCGTTTTGCCATCTATATTTGTATTTATTGATGATTTTAATCCGGCTTTCAATGAAAAACGTAAAAATTGCGGCCACGAATTATTTTTATTCACCTGCTCAAGGATAAAATTATTGTCACTTAACCTCAAATTCTCAATTGTTTCGCATAAATATTCACAAATTAATATCAAACGTTCGGTGTCGTTGGCGGAATATTTTTTCAATGCATTTACACCAATTCGAATTAATATTTGTATGAAATTGATCATTGATTCATTTGAATTATTATTTTTTGTCAATTTTGAACATTTTTTTACCAAACACTGAAGTAATATTATATAATTTATGTTGATTTTATCCAATTTATCGCCACTTGATAGAATTTTTTCAATTATTCTCTCCCCCATTTCAATATTCAATGTTGAATTAATTAAATATAATGTTGAATTTAAATTGTTGTCAATCCAATTGTTTATTTCTGTTGATTGGCAGGCAAAATAATTTGCAATATCGTCACAATATTGTTCATTAATGTTGTTTAAAAATTTTTCATTCCATTTGTAAGATAAATTCGATGAAATAATTGGAAAAATTAATTCACTGCGTTTTATTAAAGTTGAACTATTTTTTGTAACATGTTCAATAAATTGTGGAATTAATTTGTCATTTCTATTTATCAATAATCCAATGAAATTAATTGTTGCCGGTGTTAATTCACGTTGGAGAAATATTTGAAATATTTTATTGTCAATCAATGCAATATTGTGTGGATATTTATGTAAATATTTGTCCAATGCAATAATCCAATTGTCAAAATTTGTTTTGGACTTGATTAAAATTTGCGACAGATGATTTATAAATTTTTTAATCATACAAACATTTTTATCGGTGATCTTATTATCGGCATTATTCAATTGCAATTCAATTAATTGTGGAACAATTTCACCCCATGGCGACAAACATTTTTTATCAATTGATAAAATAATTTTGTTTGGCAATTCAAATATATTATTCAATAATTCGTGAATATCAGTTGAATTAAATTGAAATATTTCGATAAATTTATTTAAATTTATCGTTTCATTTATTCGCCAGCCATTCATTGATTTATCAATTAATAATTTGATTTGCAACAAATATTTACGTTTGAATGGTGTAAATATTTCTGTCAATAATAAATTGTTCCATTTAATTTTTTCAATTATTAATTTTGATATTTCATATATAAATTCATTTGTTATTGTCAATTCCAATGGATTATTATTATTTTCAATTGGCAGTGGTGAAAAATATTGCAATAAAATTGGATTAGTGAAAACTAACCTCAAAAATTCATCAATTATATTTTTTTCGTTGTTGCAATTTATCGCAATATTTAATAATATTATTATCGACATTTTGTAACGTTGAAATTGTTCATTATCCATTTTCATTTGTCGCAATGACTGTGTCATATAAAACAATGTCATTTTCAACAATGACAATATTTTATAATTATTCATCGAATAATTAATTGTTATCAATTGATCGTTACAATTAATTTCCAATTTTTCATAACCTCCAAATACATTTTCCCATTCAACTCGTTCATTTGTCAATAATATTTTACTGTATTTTCGTATTAAATCATTGTTATCAAATGGTTTTTTAATACAATTTCCACCACCTGTTTTCCATCCTGATAAATATTTATTTGCCATTGTTTTTATATTCATCGTTAAATTAACAATTGTACCAGGATTTATTTGGCAATGTAGAGTTAATATTGCGACAAATGACAAATAATTTGCTACATTTTCATTCGGATTATTTGATAAATTGTCAATTGCAGCGCAAAATAATAATGGTATTGAATGTGACGGTTGCATTATTGCTATTTTCTTCTGAAAATCACATGAAAAACAATCATAGAGTCCATTAATTATATTCTCAATACGATTTTCATTTATTTTCTCATCGTCGCCATTTTTCTCTTCCGCTTCAATAATTCTATTCAAATATTTATCAGTTTCTGCAATTGTTTGCTGCAATATTTTAACAAACCATTTGGCAACATCCTCAATTTTTTCATAATCTTTTAATAATTCAAAAGAATTGATCCAGATTTCAATTTGATCCTCATTCCCTTCAAATACCTCCGACGATATTAAAATCCTTTTAATTGTTTCAATTGCTTTTAATTTCATTTGCACATTATTATTATTATTATTATTCAATAATGAAATTAAAAATAATAAACAATTGCCAAAATATTCGGTATTTGTTATAAAAGCATCCGAATTAATTGACAAAATAAATTCAATAACTTTTACTTTCATTTCATTGAATTTTTCATCCAATTTCCTAACCTCAATTCTCTTCAAATTTTTCAATAAAACAATTGGCATAATATTTTCACCGCTATTCATATCAAATTCATCAAAGTATTCCGGACAAATGTCACGATAAATTTGTAATAAATCAATTATTGATAAATAATAATCAATATTCGATGGTGTTACAATGATTTCATGTGAAATTCCATCACATTTCGTGTCCTCATCATTTTTATCAATAGTTTTTTCCCATGCGCCAAATAAATCGCTCAAATTTGGTGAATTTCTCATAATATAATTGCGAATTGCGCCATTAAATTGAATAAAATCATCCAATGAATGATTTTTCACCAATTCCAATATTTTTTTCATTTGCTTCAACATAATTGTCAATGTATGAATGGCTTCATATCTCAATACAACATTGCAATCATTGATTCCCGGTATAATAGCATTTTTTAAGACAATTTCTGGCATGGACAGTGTCAATGATGCAGAAATTAATTGTGAAAATGTTAATTCACTTAAATTCGGTATTAAAATCAATTTATAATCAATTCCCATGACAATATCGCGTATAAATTGCATCAATTGAATCCATTTTATAGACAATCGCGGCGCCATGAATGGCTCCATACAAATCAATTGTGATTTAATTAAGTCTGGCGATGAGGAAAGCATTTTTGCAATTAACTCACGTGGCTTCTCGTGCTCCCAAGGTTTATCCAAACTTTGCAAAATGGAATTGGCCAATTGATTGTGTTTACGGCCACTAGTGCCAAGGCTCTTATCATTAAAGACAATTCCATGTCGTGTTGATGTGAGCAATAGCAATAAAAATTTATGGACTGCTTCAACGGCAATCTAAAAAGCAAAAAAAAAACAAATTGTCCATTAATTCTCACGAGTGATATTGCAAATAATCAAAATAAATTGAACAATTTTTTACTTGTTTATCATCAGGATCAATTGATTCCACAGTTGATTTAATTTTTTTTCGATTGATACCCGGCCAATTGGACGGCCCCTTCCAATTGTACAAATTCACTAAATTTTGCACAACAGGCGTTGAAAACAAATGTAATTTCATTGTTTTACTAATGTGGCTATTCTCCAATACAAATTTCTTCACTGTATTCAATACTAAATGAACAATTGTCGATGTGTCGTAAATTAAACCGGGAAAAATACTCGCGAGCATTCCACGTTTGTCCAATAGCGCGCGAATAATTCCAACTGTACCATCAACCAAAAATGAAATAATAAAATGTATAAAGCACGTCCGCACATTATTTTTATCGCTTGGTTTTGTATGTTGACATAATAATTCCAATGTTTGCGAATGGAATGACAAATGCCCAAGCAATTCACGCGGTAAATTTCCACCCAATGACACAATTGCTGTTAATAAACGTAAACAAATTTTACGATGCTGTGGAATACTTTGCGATGAGAACATTGAATGCACCGATGATAAATGCGAATTGATAAAATGACGGCAGACTTGTTCAGCATTTGTTAAATGTTGTGGATACTCCGTTAAAATTCTGTGGAGCAATAATTAATTATTAATTTTTATTGTGTTGTCACAATGACAAATCAATTCACTCACTTCATTATTAATATTTGCATTGCTGAAAATATTGTCGCTGTATTTGCCGAATTTTTTTTGTCACAATTATCAAGTAATCGTAAAATTTCCAAGATACTGCCTTTGGCATCCAAAAATTCACCGGCCAAATCCTTCTTTCCCTTCTCCTTCTCATTATTATTGCAAATTGATACGAATTTTCGTAATATTCCAATTCCACCAGCGCCATTTAATACTTTACGCACATATTTTCCATTTATTTCATTACCCAATAATTTTTCTTTCGTATTTTCATCAATTTCTACTTCTAAATACAAACAAACAACAATTTATAAATATATTTTTGAGGTTAGAATTGTGAAATTGTATAAAATCTTTACCGTGATTATTTTCCGATGGATTTTCACATGATTTATCATGGCCATTATCCAATTTTATTATTTTTTCATCATTTGGTGCTTTACATTCGTCATTTAATTTTCTTTTTGATCTTTTTTTCTTTTTATTCACATCTCCATTTATATTTTTCATTCTATCATCACTTATTTCATGAGCACTTACCTCACAATTATCAGATTCATTCACAGTTTTTTCATCCATCATATTAAACATTTATCATATTATCATTTTATAATATAGTAATAATTAATATTTATTATTTACAAATGTAAAAAAAGGACGAAATTTACCCATGTGCTCATTGAAATAACCGAGATATTTATGTACATATATCGTCGGTGCAATAGAAAAGGATACTTCGGGTATGTTCGGTTCTTTCCATTGTGTATCCCTACGCGCGCGCGACAATTTCAAAGTCCCACAATTTTTCAATATGAAAAATAGGTAAAAAAAAATTATTAAATATACATAGAAATATTGTATTTTATTGATGTATTCACATGGTTTATTGTATTATCAAACAAATATCCAACATAAATAGCTGCTTTTACCAAATATTATTCAATAACTCCGTCCAAATAATGTATGGTATTTTGGTATGCTCTTGCAACTTGGATTAATACATTTCAATGACGTCAATGGAACATTGTTCGGTTGATCAAACGGTATACAAAGACTTTTAGCACCCATTGACGGTGCTCCAGGTTCATCGCCAATATTTTCATGTGCGCTATTAGCCTTTATTTGATCCTCGCAATCAATTCCACCACAAAATGGCGACAAAAGTAAATTTTTCTTCTCCAATTCTGCACAAAATGTCGTCCAATCAAAGCACAATTTAATATGCTCCTTCAATTCATTAGAAGCCCTGTAAAATAATAAAATTAATACAATTAATTGTTACACAATAGGAAAAACAAATCAAACATAACCTCAAAAAAAAAAAGAAAAAATTCTCAACTGACTTTTCAAACATATTCTGCTGTATTTTCTCCAATGTTTCATTAACATGATGAAAAACTTGATCTCGATCCGCAGTAATACGTTGGAAATTGTCGCGTCTAACAATTGTTACTTGTTTATTCTCCAAATCTTTAAAGCCCAATTCAACTCTTATCGGTACACCTTTCAATTCCCAATGATTGAATTTCCATCCAGGACTATAATTATCACGATAATCCACCTTAACCTTCAATATACCATTTTTATTCAATTCCTTCTCCAATTTAGTGCATTCATCCATTAATCTACGTCGCTGTTCAATTGTCGTTGTCGCTGTGATACCACACGGTACAATAATAACTTGAATACACGCGACTTTTGGTGGTAATACCAATCCTTTATCATCGCCATGTACCATTACCATAACCCCAATTGTTCTTGTTGTAATACCCCATGAATTCTGATGAACAAATATTTTTTCGCCACTCTCATCGCCACTCTCCACTTGTATATCAAACATTTTCGAAAAATTCTGTCCCAAATTGTGACTGGTGGCGCCTTGAATAGCGCGACCACTTGCTGAAATGTAAGCCTCAATTGTTGTTGTATAACCGCCACCAGCAAATTTTTCCTTTTCAGTTTTGCGCCCGCGTACAACAGGAACTGCCAAATATTCCTCATAAATACGTGAATAAAGCTCAAGAATAGTCATAACCTCATCTGCCGCCTCTTCTTTAGTTAAAAATGCTGAATGTCCCTCTTGCCATAAAAATTCACGTGTACGTAAAAATGGCTGTGGATGTTTGAATTCCCAACGTACAATATTGTTCCATTGATTCAATTTTAATGGCAAATCACGATGAGATTTCAGCCATTTTGAATACGCTGGATACATAACCGTTTCGGATGTTGGACGTATTGCTATTGGCTCAGCAAGTTCAGACTCGCCGCTCTTTGTTACCCACGCAACTTCAGGCGCAAAACCAGCAATATGATTTTTTTCACGCTCCAATGCTGCTTTACTCACGAAAATGGGAAAATAGCAATTTTGCACGCCCAATTTTTTTATTTCGCTGTCGAAAAAATCTTTTATAACGTCCCAAATTGAATAACTCCATGGACGTAGGATATAGCAGCCGGAAATATCGTAATATTCAATCATTTCACTTTTAGTAATAACTTGTGAATACCAATCGGGTAAATTTTCTTTTTTTTTCGCTTCTAAACCCAATCGCGATCCCGTTTTTGTTATTTCCAATTCTTTATTAGCTTCAATCGCTTTTACTTTGTCCTTTTTCTCCTTTTTCTCCTTTTTCTCCTTTTTTTCCGGTTTACCCTCTCCACTATTGTTCAATGTTTTCGTAGATTTTTCATTAATTTCCGGTTTCCAATCGTTCCCCGTTAACTTCTTATAATTGTCCTTCAATGCCAAAAGTTTTTTTACCTCTTCATCCACAATTTTCTTATCCACCTTTTCCGATTTCAATTTACGAATTTTATCACCCTGCTCTACAATTTCTCCATTTATTGAATCCATATTGATCGATGATTGTTCAACAATTGCTGTTGTTATCGGTGTGACAATGACGCCAGCTTTCCAATCACTACCAGATACCTTTTTAAATTCTGCTTTTAATGCCAACAATTCCTTCACTTGCAATGAAACAGTCTCCTTATCAGCTTTTGCCGCTTTCAAATCCCTCACTTTATTCCCTTGAATTTCAATTTTTTTATTTAACAATCCGATAAGATCATTCGACAATGATGATTTACTTCCAGATGTTTCAATTGGTAATGATGATGATGATGATGGCGGCGCAACAACACCTGGTTTCCAATCACTTCCCACTATTTTTTTATATTCCGCTTTGTAATTCAATAAATGCTTAACCTCCAAATCAATTGCTTTCTTATCAGCCTTTGTTGCTTTCAATTCACGAACTTTATTCCCTTGATTTTCAATTTTCTTTATTATCTCACCGATATCCTGCAATAACAAATTGAGATAACAATGACAATTTAGATATAGATGATGCAATACAGCAACGTGGAACCATATCAAACAAAGACGATTGTCAATATTCACTTCAAAGAATAATCATCTCAATTCGAAAATAGTGAGAGGGCGCTGATATAAGCGCGAAAAATTGAATAAATGAAAAACATTTTATGATGTTGGTGAGGTTAGGTGTAGTCAGAGGTATGAAAAAACAAGTATTTTTACCGCATTTGATGTTTCTTTATGATCTTTAACGATAATTGGGTTTGTAGGTACTGCTGGTGATGTAACATGACCATCCGGAATATGAAATAGCACCAATGGACGAATACGCGATGTAAAATCACTCAATGGCGCATAAGGAACATCACAGCGGAAAAATCCTTTGCGCTGTAGCTGAATTATTTCACCTTTTTTCACTCGTTCCAGCTCAGCTTCGCCCACTAACATAACCTCCTTCTGCAATTCGTTATATTATTGAAATCATATAGTAATCATATTGAACAATTCATGAAGAAAAACGAACAATAAATAAGAAAATTGATTACCCGAGTATTTTTAGCTACAAAATCCTTAAAGTCATCATCCTTTCCCAGCACAGGTTTGCTAATAATATGATCAAAATAAACAGCAACACACGGAATTAAATCTGCAGTCGCCTCATCAATATTTTTATCCATCATTTCATCATCAGCCGCCAACCACGTCAATTTCACCGTATTTTTAAAATCTTTATTTTCCAAACATAACCTCACTCTTACCTTATCAATTACTCCATCAACTCGCACAATTTTTTCCACCAACAAATTGCCCCAATTAACAAACGTTGCATTATTCCCTTCAATCAATAATTCAGCGTCGCAACGTTCAATAAATAAATTGCGGCTCAATTTCACATTTTTCATGCCAATTTTCACATCTTTCGGATGATTTTGCACCATTAAATTCATCACATTGCCAATATCACCATCAACATACACCTCAACTAAATCATTTTTCGTCAATGCCGTATATCTTATTGCAATTGGATCAATAACTTTTTTATTAAATGCCCAAATTTTATCCCACTCCATAAAAACAACTGAACGCGAACTGCCCTGTGCAATAATAAATTGTTTCAATCCATTTACAGTCATTCCACGTCGCAATATTCCACGGACTGTTGGAAAACGTGGATCATCCCAGCCATCAACAATTTTTTCATCAACAAACCATGTCAATTTACGTTTACTCAACACTGTATTTGTCATATTTAAACGTGAATATTCATAAATATGAGGACGGCGTAAATTGAGGGCTTCAATAAACCAATAAAATTGATCATCACGATCGTGATACTCAGTTGTTCTCAATGTGTGGGTTACGCCCTCAATTGAATCGACAATTGGACAAGCAAAATCATACGTTGGATAGACATTGTATTTTTTTCCTGTACGCGGATGTGGTTCGGGTTTACATCGATAAATTGTCGGGTCTCTCATGCAACCATTTGCACATTCATAATCAATTTTCGCACGTACACAATTTTCCTGTCCTATTTTCGTGCCATTTATCATCTCCTTCCACAATTTTAAATTTAATTCAATGGAATTTGAACGATTTTTCGATGGTATTTTTTGTTCACGCTCCTCTTTCATTTGCAACGCCGGTGTATTATCAACAAATGCTCGATTACTTTTTATCAATTCCTCACAATAGTTTAACATTATGTCAAAGTAATCGGAGGAGTGTGTGAAACGATTTGGTTTTATTTCTAATAAATTTAAATCTTCCAATATTGCCTGTTCATATTCGACATTTTCTTTTGCTGGATTTGTATCATCAAATCGCATTATCAATTGTCCATTGAATAAATCCGCATAATATTGATTCAATAATGCGGCTTTAGCGTGTCCAATGTGTAAATAACCACTGGCTTCTGGTGGAAAACGTACCACTACTTCGCCCATTTTTGCATTCGGCAAATCAACAAATTTCCCTTCCTGCTTTCGCGTATTATCGCCGATATTTTTTGTTTCTTTTGTTTGCATTCTCGTTGGCTTTTCCATATTTGCAAATTTTTTTACTGATGATAATGACTGAATTAATTTATACCAACGATTTATATTTGGCAATTGTTCTTTTTTCAATAAAATTTCATTGGATAAATTAATTGTGATTGTTGAATAGACAAAAATATCAGCGAGCGTCAATTTTCCACCCACCAAATACGTACAAATTTTTAATGATTTTTCCAAATAATCATACGCATTTGAGCGTGTTTTTTTATTTGATAATTGTCCTATGGAAAATGACATCCAAGTGTCCACTTGCGTGCGTTTTAAAATATCTTTTTCACCTGAAATCAATTATATTTTATCAGGCAATTGTTGGCTTTATTTTTAGGTTATGTGAAAGTGAATATTTTTTTTTTGTTTTTTTTCGGTTTTTACATTACCGTAGAGAGTTTCGTCGAATGTTCGTGCTAAATAACGTGCAGTATCGCTATCACTTTCGCAAACAAGTACATTTTTATCATACAATTGAATATTTGTATTTAATTTCCACGGTTTTGGATAATTAACTTCTATTGTTGCCTTATTCGATGATGAAATCAAGTCTGCAGTTATTAATCCACCTATTTTTTTTTTTTTGTTGTTGTAATAATGAAATAATTAGTAATATTAATTGAAGATGAAAATGAATATTGTAAAAATAGTTTATGATTACAAATAAAATTGTAGAGAGTATGAACTTATAAGGAAATAATCTGATACATGAATTTATTTACCCAATGGTGGATCAATGAGATTTGCATTTATTTTCAAACTCATGTTTATATGAGATTAAATATCAATTAGAATTTATTCAAATACACTCAAAACACTTTCATTTATATTATTCACGATAATTAGTCATATAATATTGCCGGTGTAGAAATTACACGATTAAAGAACGTGACTGAAAAAATTGAGGTTAGAAATTTTTCACATCACCAGCGCCTCTGTACATATTTGAATGAAACTGTCAATATGCCAATTGACCAATCACGTGTCGCAATTGAAAATTGACGCTATAGCTGTGAAATTTAAATTGATAAATTGATTTAAATACAAATTTAATTGCAATTCCTTTTATTCAGTACCCTATTATTAATATAAATCCATATGATATTCAATATTTCAAATAAAAAATTCTTCAATATGTGATGAACTATTTGTTATTCAAACAAAAAAAAAATACATTTTATAGTCGTATTTTTTATCGTCTACTCGCTTTACACTTTCCATTCCAGCAAACCTAAATAAAAAAAAAATAAACAGTCAATAATTAAAATTCTACATTGACAATTAACATAATTATTACCTTGTTTCTATGACACGGTGTGCCGTTCATCAAATATCCAGTTTTAAAACTTTGCTGTTCGCCATGAATGTATTTTATACATTTCAATCGTTTTAAACAATCAAGTTCTTTACTCAACAATTTTTTGATATCCTGCCACAAATTCTGCAACAATATTCAATAATATACATACAATATATACACATATATGAGGCGATGAGAGAGTGCAGTAAATTTTTACCGCCGATAGCTCAATTTTTTTGCTTTGTTTTGTCATTAATATGTCGGCATGCTATGAACAACAATAGCAATCATATAAATACTTCAAAGAAAAATTTATATACATAACCTCACTTTCCCTCTCTGAAAAAAATATCAACTTGGCCTTAAAAATTCTACAATAAAATTGATTTTGAATTTTCAGGAAGTTGGCCGATTACTGCACTCATCGCTTCATATATCAATATACCAATGACAATTTAAATAAACTTAAAAAAAAAAGAATCACTAACTCTTTGTGTGTCATCAGCGAATTCATAACCGTAACATTGACATTGTTCATCGACACTCCAAAATAATTCTGGAGCCAATGACGCATCACTCAAAGATCTTGGATAGTTATGAAATATACAGCCGTCACGTGAACTTAAAAATCGATTAAATTGTTCTTGCGATGCGGAACTAAACATCAAACACTTTTGGCAATAACTTCCGTCTGTTCTCATAATATTTCCACTACATTTACCGTTTGTGTCACGGCATTCGCCTTGATCGTGCAAAACATTAAATCTACAAAACAAACAACACAATCCAATCAATGAAGAAACAATAAATGATAATAGTTTATGAGATTTTAATGGTTTAATAGAACAATGTATCTTACAAGTGCGCCATTTCATGGGCAATTGTCCCAAAAGATTGGTACATGTCATCAGCGTCAGTCACTACAACACTTCTCATATGATTGTGCGTCAATCTGTATCCGTCATAGTAACCATGATCTTCTGGCGTGTCTGCATGTCCTAAAATGATAATTTTATTGACAATTAAAATAAATATTTGAGGTTATTCAAGTAATTCTGGTATTGATGTTAAGCTATGAATATTTTTACCATCGATTGGATATGCTATGATTTCCCTATTTTCATTCAACTTATTGCCATGTAAATAAAAACTGTAGTGAATAACAATAAGGATAAAGTGGTGTAAACAATTTGGAATAATACTATTATAGGTGAGGATACAATAATTTAATTGTTATAATTGATTTATACTCAGTGAGAAACACGACAACATCATATGTCTCAATTGAAATTGTTTTTTCATATTTGCTGATGGCGGATTTTACTGAACGGATTAAACAAGCTGCATTTATTCCTTCATTACCATCATACTCCTCATAACATTTGGATTTAATTAATTGCGGAAATGAATCACGAGTCTGTAAATTATAAGCACAAGATGATTTAAAAATTATTTTGAAACTTCAATTAATTAATGGAAGATAGTGAATATTAATATTCAGTTAAACGTCATCTTAAATATTATGAAAAAAAAATTTTTATGTTTATGATATTTTTGGTTATTGTAAAAATTATTCAAACTCACCTCCCCCAGTATTATACCGGCAATATTAATTTTTACTTTGGGTTTGTCCAATTTTGAATACAACATATCAATACTGTTGAATGTAACCAAAATGGCGGACACGAGTGCAGCATAATCATTTCTGCTGCAATACAAAAATTACATCGTTATTATTGTCAATTATTAAAAATTACCGTTATTACTTTTCCATCTGTATATTTATAAATTTCACTCACAATTTATTCACCATATCATAATTAACAATTATTAATGTTTCTATATAAACAGTTGTTGGCAATGGCAAACGTGATTTAACATACTGCCACTTTGCCATATAATTTTGTTGGGCTGATGATGACAAAAAAAAAAAGGAAATTTTAATTTGAACTACAGCTTATATATTCGTAAAATCTTTATAGATTATATTTACCCTCAGCTTCATAAACACCAGTATCTTGATTTGATATCTCATCATAAAAGATGTCGTTCGACGATATTTCAGTAGCATGTTTTAAGCCTTGCGATTCAATTACATTGCATTTGGAAGGCTGTGCAGTTTGAGTTATACAATTGTAAGGAACACGATGTATAATATAACGATTATCAATAACTCCATCCTAATTCAAAATACAAATGAATTAAATTCGTTTGAATTTTATTGAATATTTATTTAACATAACCTATCTTTTTTTTCTTTTGTTTCTTATTTTGTTACGGTATTGGATCAGAAGTATAAAAAAACAAATATTTTAAATAATTTTCTTTCTGCCAGTAATTTAATTCATTCTACAAAACCGATAATATTAAATTATTATATTATGTTTCATCTGAATTTGAGACAAGTTTGAAGAAAAAAGTATCAATTATTTATGAAATTATGGCGATATTTGTTAAAGCCTGTTCCATAAGTGGTGACTTTTCGGTGAGCATTACAACGTTTTGCAGGTTAATCTAAAATCATTGAAATGAAAAAAAAAGAATTATTTGAATAATTGATCTTCAAACAAAATGGCGGCCTGTGATAATTTACTTGCGGATTTTCAAGGAGAAATGCAACAGTTAATTGTTTATAAAAAATAGAAGTTTTCCAAAAACCGAAAAATCCTTCGATCAGGCACTAAATTAACTATTAAAATAATTTTTTGTTTTTATTTCAATGATTTTAAATTAACCTGCAAGAAGTTATAATGGTCACCGCAAAGTCACACACTTATGGCACAGGCTCCAACAAATATCGCCATAGGTTGATTTTATAATATAAATTAAATAACTGACTGATATAAAAAAAAAAAAATGATTTAAAATGCCTATTATTTCATAGCTGTGATTGCCCCAAAACCGTAAATACTCACAAATTCACGTCGCTTTTGGAAATATACAGCTGCTGCACAGTTATTACTATCTTGATACAGATGAAAATTACCAATATCACTCATAACCTTATTCATAAAAAAAATCAAAAATATCACAGCAATTGTGTAAATAAGGTATAGTTACATAGGTAAATATAATGTTTTAATATTTAAATTTATACACACGTGTCGCAACAATTCTAATCTATATGGATTATCACCACGAGCAATCCAAATTGGAAGATTTCCATTTGCCAATACTGAATCCACCATTCGTTTCAATTTCACAAATACTTTGACTTCTTTACCACCTTTAGCTGTTCTACGAAATACAACTATATATAAAATAAAAATATATAACAATTAAATTATTGGTTCTGTTCATTTTTGTTTTTACAATAAAATAATAAAGTCAAATTATTTGCAACAGGGATTTTTTTTTAATTACAAAAAAAAAAATCACTTGACAATGCAGAGCATCAATTTTTTCAATTGCTCTTTATTGATTAATTTTTTTTATTTAACCATATAATTTTTATAGATGTACCTTCGTCTGCTGCATCATGATGACAACTGGCTCGATGAGATGAACTCACTTCAAGGCCTGTTACAATTGTTAAAATTGCTACACTGCATAATAATACAAATAAGCAAAAATTTTTCATTATTGAAGAGAATGAACTTTTTTGCTCTATTTCACAAATGAGTATTTCTATTAAATATAAAAACTATACTTTGAAATAATTTTTCTTTGTTAATAATGTTTGCAGTCGTAGGCAACTAACACTAAAAAGTAATAAAATATTTATTACCAAGGGTGATAAAAAAAAAAAAAAATATGGTAAGTACTCAAATGAGTTCGAAGTTGTATTGAATATTTATTTTCTACGTATCCTATATTTATATACTCCACTATATCTTATCATACTAATAAAAATCGATATACGGAATAAAGAAATAGAGAATGTAGTTATATTGAATCTAATTGTTAGAAAACAACTGAATAAACGATTTTTTTTTCATGGCATATCATGCGATTTTTTCATTTATTTCCTTCCATGTTTACAGGCGGCAGATTGAATTTGAATTTTCAGGTGGCGCTCACTTGAACATATGGATGGTTTTTGTCTCGTATTCCCTCACGCAATTTATCAGTAAACGTGTTCAATTATTCATACGTCAAAGGCAAACAAAAATTTACAATTTATTCCTGTTCACTTCGTTTAATTCAAATAATAATAAGATGTTTAACGCACGAGCTTTACATTATGTTTTTAAAATTCCCGATCGAAAATTGTCCGCTAAATTCTATCGTGAAATACTTGGAATGAAGGTGAATATATCAACTATTAATTAATACTTTTAAACATATACAGGCTGTTTTATAATTAACAGTGGAAATTAATTGTATTATTTTATGATTTTATTATGGAATAGGTATTGAGACATGAAGAGTTTGCTGATGGCTGTGATGCAGCATGCAATGGGTATTTGAAATTAATTATGTTCTAGATAAATAAATAAAATTGATTTATTTATTATTTTTTAACATTGTTTTTGAATTATTTATTGTATTGGTGATTAAAAGACCATATGCAAATCGTTGGAGCAAAACAATGATAGGTTATGGTCCAGAAGATTCACATTTTGTCGTTGAATTGACATACAATTATGGAATTAATAAATATGAGATGGGAAATGATTTTTATGGCATCACCATAAGATCAAAAGATGTTATTGAACGTGCAAAAAAAAATAATTGGCCATTGCATGAAGAAAATGGATTATTTGTACTTGAAGCGCCAGGAGGTTATAAATATTTTATCATCAATGAACAACAGATAAATGATAAAGGTGGAATAATAATTCATTTGTTTTTTATTATTTTAAATAATATTTATTCATTTTTTGTTTTTGTTCTTATTGGCGCGCAGATCCTGTTGAAAAAGTTACATTGACGTGTTCGAACTTGCAAAAAAGTATTAATTATTGGCGTGATATTTTGTCTATGAAAATTCATGAACAGGGGGATAAAAATGTAATTTTAGGTTATGGTGATAACCAAGCAAAATTGGAATTGATAGATATCGGTGAGTTAAATCAAATTGTTTTTTGTTCTCCAATTTTCAAATGACTAATTATGAATACAGGCATGAAAATTAACCATGAAAAGGCGTACGGACGTATTGCATTTGCAATTGAACGCGCGCAACAGCCCGAAATACAAAAGAAAATTAAAGACAGTGGAAATAAAATTTTAACTGATTTAATAACACTGGATACACCAGGAAAAGCATCAGTGCAAGTGATTATACTTGCTGATCCGGTATGTAAATATATAAATAAAACAATTAATAATGAAACTCCAATACAATTTTAAATAATTAAATTATTTTGTATATTTTTTGTTTAGGATGAGCATGAGATTTGTTTTGTGGACGATGAAGGATTTCGCCAATTGTCAGTACCTGATTATCCAAGTGAAGCAATTCTCGATCGATTTATCGCCAAAGAATCACCGGTAAATAATTAAAATTCATTGTTGTATGATACATAAAAACAAAACAACAAACAAAATCATTCCTCAATATATTTTTTTACATTTTATGGTGCAATATTGGGCAATATTGAGTACTTTCATATCACTAATAAAATTAAATTGCTGTAAGGTGTTATCATAGTTCTGCTAATGCATTTTTCTCCGAAACAATTTGAGAACTGATATAATAATTTATATGCAGATGAAAAAAAATTATATATGTATATATATATATAGGTGTTGGGTTTAAATATTTCAAATGCTTTACAACTACAAAAATAAAATAAAATCAACAACAATATATAAATTGATTTCCGAGTACCCCGTTAAATAAATTATCAATTCATTCAAATAATATTATTAACAAAATTCACTTTATTTCCATGCAATTCAAACTTCATCCAATAAATAACTGTATTATTTTGTTATTAAACATATGAATAATGTTTGTTTCGTCTTCAACAACACGGTGAATAAAAATAAAATTTGCAACAAAAATTTCATATTATTACAAATAATAATGTAATTCAATTACAAATACAATTCATATAATTGATGTTGAAATAATAGATTAACTGTTTATCAAACTTTTTTTTTCTTTATTGCCTGTGGGCTCTATTGAGTCAGGTATTTATTTGGAAAACATCATTATATTTTCTGTAGATATGACGTACAAAAATTTCCGATCTACTACGTGTTCCGCCCACTTTGTCCCTCTTTTTAAGTCACTTTCAATTCCAAATGGTCTATTCACATCCAAACTCATCCCCACTATCCCCAAATACCCCATACAATTGATATAAAAAAAAATGCCAGCATACCTGATCCACTATTTTTTACTGCACGACACATTTTACTTGTCTGCAGTCAACCAACCACTCTATTCGTTCACTCAATTAATTTCTATATATTGAAATAAAGTGTTGATGAACACGTTGGCAAAGTGAAATAAAGTGTTACATATTCGATTATTGAAACGAGAAAATAATCAAGAGTTACGACATTATTCAGTTCAATGAAGTTACATTTAGTGATAGCGTTAATCGCTATAATTCAATTTCTATCATGTAAGTTTTACATTAATATTTATCTAATTTAAATTCTATTTCATTAACTAATGCATATATTCACAATAAAAAAATTATCTATTGTATAGTGGCTACAATAGGAAATTTATTTTAATGTACACCAGTTTAATTTAAACTCGTACAAAGTGTAAAAAATGATGTTTTTCGTGACATCATTATTTGTCTTGTTCATTTATTGACATTTGCACGGTGTGTTGTGAATTTGAACAGGTGTAGATAAAACATATGGTAGAGGTGGCAGCCACAGTAGCGGAGGACATAGCCACAGTAGCGGAGGACACAGCCACGGTGGTTCATCACATCCCAGCCATCATCATTCTTCTTCTTCCTCAAGTCACCAACACTCTTCCGCAAGTAAGTCATCTAACCACAAAATTCAACGATTAAACATCATCCAATAATTCCTCACCAACAATCATACAATAAATAAAATAAAAAATTATATTTATTGTATTCCATAAGGTCACTCGAGTCCACCCAAGTATGGTTGGAATATCGCGCAGGATCATTCACCATCCTCAACAAATCATCATTCATCAGCGCCAACATCGGAGCATATTTCAAAAACAAACGCAGCAAATGTACATTCATCGAATAATGAACCATTTAGAGGTTACGAACACCAAACAGGCGGTTCATTTGGCCAACAGGCTTCTCATGACGTTCACAATCCATCACACAGTTATCATAACAATGATAATCATCCTTATTCACACAATGAACAGCCGCAATTGAATGATCGTCAATCAAACGGCCATGGCATTGCACCTGGCTCTTATCATATGAATCCGCAAAACAGTGGTCATTCACCGCCACAAACAATTATCATTCATCAGTCAGAAAAATCATCGGGACCCGGTTTTGGACAATTGGCAAAAGAAGCGTTGATTCATTCGTCAATAGATACAGCCGTTAAAGCTTCTGCCAATCGACTTTTACCCGGGGGTATTAATGGACATAGTTCTCATGGTGGTACATCATCTGATAATGCAGCATCATCATCAGATGCTACACATACCCACATAACCTACAATAATTATTATAATAATGGCACATCAGCTGAAGTATCATCTAGTGCTCATATTAAAAATGATCAACAAGTTACAACACAAACACATTCAATTACTCCCGCACAAAATCCAACAAATTCAAATTTTAAATCGTTACCAGCATCATCTGCCACATTGTCAACAGCAATTGGCAATTCTGAATCTGTAACGACTAATCGTAGCGGGGAAGAACTGAAATTTATAAGTCCATCGGGCCGTGCAATATTCAAACATGAACTTGAAGAATTCAGCGAAAGATTGTTGTTGAAGGATGTTAATAATGCATTTAAATTTATTACTATGAAGTTTCAAGGACGAAAAATGAATGACAGTGTCACGGACGATGCGCCAAATAATTTTTTAACTGTTGATGATGAAGCTTGGAAAATATCAACAATTAAATCTGCATTGGCACTTGAAGATAATTATGAATTGAATATAAAAACAAACGAAAATGTTACAAATCATGAACGAAATGAGGAGGATAATTTCATAAATGCAATTGTTAATACGACAATAATGGATATGACAATGAAATTTTTAGTTGAAAAGGGATTTGTAATGAATGATAAATATGAATTTAAAAATGCATTAAAACAAATCTGGTTTACGCAATTTCAGCGAAGTGAAAATAGTTCTGGTAGTTCGGGTTTTGAAACGGTTTTTCTCGCTGAAAAATTTAATGATGCAATTATTGGTTTGCACAATTGGATTTATTATGCTGAAAAAGAAGCAAATGCACAATTAAATTATCTTGGATATATCAGTCACATATCACTTGGAGACGTAAGTCAATCACTAATTCATTTATAAAATCGAAAAAAAAACTATATTAATAATTTGTTTTTGTCAAATGAAAATCTGGGTATTATTTTTATTGCAGTATGGCGCATTTGTTGAGGTTAGGTCACGTTTAAATGGTACTATGAGCAATAAAACATCATTATTTGTTGGCACATCACCGGAATTGGAGATGTCCCTCTACACATTATGTTTTTATATCAGTCCCAATCATCCATGTCCAATTAAATTGGCCGGCAATGAATTTATTATTTTTATTACGAGAGATCGCGACTATGGTAAAGATATTTTAGTATCAGCCGATACTAATTTCTATATTCCACCACCACCACCACCAACAACAACAACATCAATATCAACGTCGACGTCAACGACGCCACGTCCACAAAATCAACCGACAAATAAAATCAATGCCAAACACTCAAAATCAAAGTCTGGCAGCCAATCAACAATTGATTTCACAAAAATTCATTTGATAACGCTACTAATTTTACTCCAACTATTTTAATCAACAAATTCATTGTGATTTTCACACTCCGATCTCCTCAATTAACCTTAAAAATGAAACATAATTATCGTTTTTTAAACAAAAACATATATGTACTTTATCCCAGTAACATAAATGAATAAACAAAATAATTGTTTAATTGTATAAACAGTAATTAATAATGTCTATATTGTTATACCATACATTTTCGCCAATATAACCTCAAAATTCCACGACAAATATCTAATCTCACATAATATACCGACATTTACATATTTAAATAGATACCGCATCGATTATGTAAAGAGAATTTATCGTCGTTGATACATTGACGCAGGCATAATGTTAAATACGTCACAGCAATTTATGCTCATTGTTATTATGTTTTTTTTTTCCTTCTACAGAATCATTTACTACTCCTTTTATTTCCTCAACTCTGATAATTCCCTTGAAATTCATCACGAGATAGAGAGAGAGAAACGAAGGGTATCCATGCATGACTCATAACCTGCTTCCACGCAAGTCTCGGCTGATGTTTTTGCACACAATTCACGGACGTTTCAACTTTAGTTTTATTGACGTGATCCAAGGAGAAACTGCGTCGTCGCTGTTTATCATTTGTTTCTGTGTGTCTATAATCACCTGCCAATAATACAATTAAGAGAGAAATATTTATTAAAAAGTGATATAATGAAATCACATCTGGGCATTGTTTCCATTACACTAATTCTACTTTTATCATGTGAGTATTTATTTATTTATAAATAAAATAAACCATAAACTTTCTCAAATAACTTCTATTTTAATTTTATTACTTTATCGATTATCATGACGCATTTCATGCATCAATTGCGCGCAAGTTTCTCAATCTTTTTTTATTTTTATTGCAATCACATGTGTGGATAATTGTGTCCTGGAGTGTTTCAACATTTTTCACATTTAATTTTAATTATGAATTGCCATGTGTGAAATTAACTTTCATTTTATTTTCACATTTATTCTTTCCTCATTCTTGCAATTATTATTTGAAACGCGAATGCGCAATTATTAAAATGATTGTTGGATTCCATGTGAAAAATTGTCAATTGATCTACTGGATATGACACCTATTATTCAATTCACGTCAATATATCAATTCATCTCAAATCGCCTACATCATAAATGTCTTTACATTTATCATAATAAATGCATATATGTAATTGTAAAATTCATAATAGGCAACATTGACGCACGTAGAAGTAATGGTGGGAGTCGTAGAACATCAAGTTCAAGTTCAGGAAGTGGCAATAGTAGAGGTTCATACACATCGAGAAATCCAACATCGCGTCCAAATCAACAGCATACGTCCGGTAAGTCAATGCTTAACCTCAAAATCATCATACCTACAAACAATTATCGAACGACATTTTCATTATAAAACCCAAATAAACATGTACAAACATAAATAAAACAATAATGGATACAAAGGTGGATCCAATCCCGGCTCAATTGGTTGGAATGTTCCGCAAAAGCAGCCAGCATCAGTAAATAGCAAACCATCAGCGCCCAATTCCGACCACATTTCAAAAACAAGCGCTACCAACGTACAATCATCGAATTACCAACCGTCAGGTGGTTATGGACAGAATACAGGTGGTTCATTTGGCCAGCAATCATCCGGACGTAATCCATCAGCAGGTCAAGTTCCATATCCGCCAGGTGGCGTGCAAAATCCATCAGCACCGCATTATGGAGGTTATGGTACACCTGGCGGACATCCACCATCTTATGGGACTCCCGGTGGCCAGCCGCCAAGTTATGGGAGTGCAATGGGGCATCCGCCAAGTTATGGTAGTGCAATGGGGCATCCGCCAAGTTATGGAACACCAGGCGGTTACCAATCGCACGGTCAATCCTATCATCCACCACAATATGGCGGTGTCAATCCTGGATATCATCAGCCATACCAATCCAACTCTTACAATCCATCATACGGACATTCTTATACTCCTGGTGCTGGTTATAATCCGCCAGTTGGTGGTTTCTCACAACCGCAAACAATTTACGTACAATCCGGACAGTCATCGCGACCTGGCATTGGACAATTGGCCAAAGAGGCATTTGTTTTTGCTGGTGTAAGCGCTGGCGTTAATGCAGTTGTCAATCGTGTATTACCTGGTGGTATTCACAATATTCCAAGTCACAGCTATGGCAGCGCACCAGTTGCAGCCGTTGGCGCAGTACCCGGCTCTACTCACACCGAGATAACCTATAATAATTATTACAATAATGGTACAGCAGCTGTTGCACCACCCGCCACTGGTGTTAACAATAATAATCAGCCGGCGGCTCCACCACCATCAAATCCAATTGTTCCTGAACAAAGTGCACCAAATACAAATGCCAATCCACCGCCAGCAGCAAGTGGAAGTGGTACGGTAGCAGTTGGCAATAGTGGAAGTATAGCGGCATCAAAACCCGTTGAGGAGGAGCTAAAATTCACAAGTCCAATGGGTCGCGACACCTTTAAACGTGAAATTGAACAATTGAGTGAGGAATTATTGATGAAAGATGTGAATAATGCATTTAAATATGTTACAATGCGTTTGCAAGGACAAAAAACAGATGGTAGTGTGAATGACGATGCGCCAGATAATTTATTGACTATTGATGATGCAGCTTGGGAAATACCAACGATTAAACGTGTATTGGCGCTCCATGATAATTATGAATTGGACGCAAAGACAAAGGAAATAATAACCGAAGAAAAACGTGCTGAGGAGAGTAGTCTAATTAATGATATTGTTGATACCGATGTCATGAAAAGAGCAATCAATTTTTTAATTGAAAAGGGATATATATCGGATGATATGTATGAATTTAAAAATGCATTGAAGCGAATTTGGTTCACGCAATTTCAGCGGAGTGCAAGTGATGCGGGAAGTTCGGGTTTTGAAACGGTATTTCTTGCGGAAAAAATTGACGGTGAAATAATTGGGCTGCACAATTGGATTTATTATGCAAAAAAGGAGGCGGATAAACAATTGAATTATCTTGGTTATATAAAGCATACATCACTCGGAGACGTAAGTAAATGAATCAATACATTTTTTTTATGTTTTTTCAGGTTATGACAATTGTTGTATGATTTTATTTCATTGCAGAAAGGTGCTGTTGTTAAGGTTAGGTCACGTTTGAATGACACTCCACAGGATGTAACAACATTATTTGTTGGCACATCACCAGAACTGGAGATGTCCCTCTACACATTATGTTTTTATATCAGTCCCAATTATCCATGTCCAATTAAATTGGCCGGCAATGAATTTATTATTTCAACATCGCGCGTTATTTATTACGATCAACATATTTTAGTATCGGCATTCCCGGAATTATGGATCCCACCGCCGCCACCGCCTGTACAAAATTCCGTTAATGCTAATCATTATGCAGATAATACAAATGTTCATCAACATTCATCATCAGATATGACTGATCGTCGTTTAAATTCTGCATCAACTGCTAAATCCGGTACCCAATCACGATTTTATTCAGCATTGTTGCCAACTAAAATTCATTGCTTGCTGCTATTGATTCTGATTAAATTATTCTAACTCAGTATTATTTACTGAGTATTTTATTAATTAGTGAGAAACAATACTCATTTCCACAATACATCAAGTATGTATATAAATATATATATATATATTTATGTGTGTTTAACCTCATAATTTCATGATTGTAATTATTAGGTATATTTCTAAACTCCAATCTTTAATAGTTTTATATTGTTTTATTGATTATTTCGTTGCTTATTTTTTTTTTTTGATAGAATTCAAGGAGTTTTGTAGGTAAAAAAAAAAAAGTATCCGAGTTGTGCAAAAAATTATTTTTTTTTGCTCATTTGTGAAGTTAATTATCTATTGATAATAATGGAATAATTACCGGTCTACCATGTGCACATCTATTCGGTAAATCTGTTTGTTTCCAATAATCCACCATGACATTGCATTGATCAAAATTTAATAAATCTCCAAATTTAATAGCACCTATATTGAGTGAAAGAATGTTATATATTTTTGAGGTTCGAAAAATGAACATTTTAATTGTTCGGTTAATCTAATGGGATTTTTACCGTGACACGCTTCGGATGCAATTGCATTGTGAATTGTTAATGGTAAATTATAAAATCCAATGCCATTTATTAGTCTGTCAATAATTTCCATTAGTAATTGTCGAATAGTTGAGGTTAGGATTGTCAAATTATTTCGTTTCTTTCGTAAAAAACATTTTGGTATTGTTTCTATGATTATTATTGAATTTATTTCGATATCATGTGATAATTGCAGTCCAAAATTGATAAATAATTTATTATTTTGCAATATTAAGTTGCAAATATGTGCGGGAATGTCGTCAATTTTTATGACGCGTTCCAGTTTTACTGATGTCAATTTATTATGCTCATCTTTATAATCTAAAATATAATGAAAAATCAAACAATTATACAAATATATATTATATAATTACGTTTTTCTAACCTTTTAAGAGATTTTCATAACGAATTCTCTCATGCATCGCATGTTGATCAATTAATATTAATAACTTTCTACCATTTTGCAACACAGTTGCAGCTATAAATTCTGAATTGATTTGGTTCAATACCTAAAGGAACAAATTAACCAATTTGTAACCTCAAAATATACGGACAAATTTGTGTATAAAATTATATACTTTATTTTTATTGACAATCCAATGTATTTCCTTGTAATAAATGTGTAAACAAATATATATTGAATGTTAAAAATACCTCCATGTGCTTCAATGAATCACGTTCCAATGTTACTTTCCATTTTTGGTTTAATTTTTTTATTTTATTGCAAGGACGCACGTCAAAATCTTGTCGACGTGGTAAATTATTGAAATAATTAAATACACCGCAAGTACTAAATTCCTGAGTCATTTTGCGATTTACTAATTTTACATTTGTATTTACTGGTAAGAGATTCGTCAATTTCACCGGTAAAAATTTATAGCGACGTGTTTCAGTCAAATTATTTGATTTATTTTGATCATTTGATGATTCTAAATCCCAATCTGACCATTGACTAGGTATCACTTCATTTTCAATATCCATTTTTTCCATAATTTCCATTGATTTTCCATTTTTCTCATTGCTATTCAGTGATTCACCATTTTTTCCAACAATTCCAGTTGGTAATTCAATTATATTACTCATTGAATAATATTTGTATGTGAAAAATGATTTTTTATCGGTATTCACCGAAATTTCAGACGGTTTCTTTTTGAAAACCGGAATCAATGAAAAAATTAAAGAATTTATTGATTTCGTAAGATATTTCTTCATTTGGGGCTGTTTTTTATACTTTTTTTTTATTTGTAAATGCATTTTCATTCTACTGTCGTCACGGATTGAAAAACTAACCTATAAAAATGATGTAAAAGTGCATTCAAAAATTTGGTGTGCAAGATTCCAAGCAGAATTATCTCAAATTGTTGCTAACCTGGGGATAATTCTTTGCCAAATGTTTAATACAATTGGAAAAAATCATTAAACAAAAATTATATTTCATCAAATTATTCAACAAATAAATTGTGGATGTTGTGCCACGCGTGGGACGATTGGAAATCTTTCTAACACTCGATTTAAATTTTTTCATACATATTTTTTCATAGCATTCATTTGAATATTCATGTCTGGACGCAACAAAAAATATTGCCGCGATATTTCGGACAATATTACGATAATTCTGATAACATGAATAATAGTATTGATCATTATTACTATTATTTGAATCAAACAATATATTTTTGATATTACAATCTCCAATTTTCTGTAAAATATCAAATGGAAATCCAATTCCATTGTCAACAATTTGTATACGATGATTATCAACATTAATTCTAATCGCAATTGACGTTGCACCGCCATCAATAGCATTTCTAATCTAAGAAACCATCGATATAAATTGCAAAAATAAACAATTAATTACATAAACTTCGATAAATGAAAAAAAAAATAAATAAATACGAACCAAATCAATAAGCAAACGATGAAAATAATCGAGATTCAACTCCGCCATTTTGTAGTCCATTCTTCTGTTTAGGTTATGTTGCAGTATTGTGCATTAAATTGCAATGAAACCCCACAAAATGGATGAAAATGGAACAAATAAATAATTAGTCCGTAACAATAACTAAATCATGAAACAAATCCATTAAATTTATATCAGTTTCAATAGGTTTTTGTCGCAATTTATCACGATGCTCTCGCGGTGGTTTCGGTAACTGTTTTATCAAACATGGATACGGCGGCGTATAGAAATAACTGTGTTTCAGTGCCTGAAACATAACCAAAAAACAAACAAAAAGTAAGAGAATTAATAATAATACTCGAGGATTTTCATAAAAAAAAAGAAAAAAAAACGAATTATTCTAACCTCATTTGCACTCAAACGTTTCGACGAATCGTACAATAAAAATTGTCTGACAATATCCAAAGCCTCTGGCGACGCATCTGAAACGATCTCTTCCCAAGCTACACCTTTATGATACGGAAATGTTATTTTATTGTAATCCGGCAATGAACTAAGTTCAGGCCATGTTTCTGCTGTTGGTGTTCCCAATTGTTTCAACACAATTGCCAGTTGTTCAATATCGGTTTCGCCCTAAAAGAACGAGAAAAAATATGAATGGCCATTTTTCTACGTATTAGACCGGCGAAATTCAGATAAAAATGGAAGCATACAGGAAATAGTGGTGAATTATTAGTCATTTCGGCAAAAATACATCCAACCGACCACATATCAATCGATGTATTGTAAAATTTCGCTCCATATAATAATTCTGGTGCACGATACCATCGTGTTGCAACTTGATGTGAATATGGTCGCGTAACATCTTCATAAATTAATCGTGCCAATCCAAAATCGGCTATTTTCAATATTCCATCCGCATTAATCAACAAATTCGCAGGTTTCAGATCCTAAGACCAATAAGAAATAAAGTAAATTACATAAATATAAGAATAAATAGACGGAAAATTGTTTACCCGATGAATTATATTTTTTGCATGCATAAATGCAACACCTTCCAGCAACATTTTGAAGTAACATTTGATTACATTGCAACTCAATGGTCTATCAGTATCTTTCAATAATTCCCATAATCCTGATGGCATATAATCAAACACCATTACAAAATCAAAACCAGATGGAAATGCATCCAACAATTGTATAACCTAAAAATTAAAAATTTCAACATTATTCATATACAAACCGCCAATGTTTATACACAAATAATAAATATAAATTATCTATTTTCACATACATACGGATGATCCAATTCCTGTAGAGTTTTTATTTCACGTATAATTGACGTTGGAATACCATCTTCAATTTTTTTTATCAATACTTTTTTCAATGCAACATCACGATTGCTTTCATTGTGAATTGCTTTTAAAACAAGTCCGTGCGCGCCTTCGCCAATACGTCCTGATATTGTATACGCCTCCATTTTGATAATAAAAATATGATATTTCATTATATCTCCATCTCAACATGCATTTAGTGTATGTGTATTCATAATTATTGAGCGGTATTGACATTTTTATTTGAGGTGAAAACATAATTCGCGGTTAAACTCAAGTAAAAAGTCTTCATTTCTATCGCAAGATGGCGTCTCACATGATTGTTAAATATTTTTTTTGTATATTCGACCTCGTTTTTCTGGCCGCTGTCAATTATTATACAGACATTTAGTATATGTTCGCGTGTGCACTTATGTGTGATTACGTTGAATTATAAAATAGTATAAAGGCCACAATTAATTCATCCACTGTATTAATTCCCATGACAAGTTAATAGAAGTAGAGATAGCCGCCATTTATATCACAAAATAATTATTTATTGCTATCGTAATATATCTTTGGTATACTCAGGACTATACTAAAGAATAAAATGACAAGTAAAAAGGGACAATCATTGAGAATTGAAAGTGAAATTGATAAAAATCGTAGCGAGGGCAATTGGCAAAAGGTTATAGAGTTGGCGGAACATTTAAAAGAATTGTATCCAAGCAATGGTAATTAAAAATTCAATTAATATGCATTATAAATGCAAATAAATGTTTTTAATTTATATTATAATTTTCCTTCACTTACTCTTTATTGTCTCTGATATTGTCAGAATGTCTGGCACATTTTCTCAGCGGTGAAGGGAGGTTAGAAAGTTTTTTAGAACAAACACCACCCACTGATGCAAATATATCAAAAGCAAAAACAGGATTAATTGAAGCAAAACGAAATTTACTATTGGCTGCTAATGAAAAAGACAAACATGTGAGTCTATTATTGTAATATTTATTTGTTTGAATTGAATATGAATTACTTGGAATGTATCGTGACAATTAAATCATTTGAATTTAAGTCTTGAAGTATTTTTAGGTTATGTTTTGTATATTTATTATTATTTTATTACAAATTTTTTCTTTTCACAGGCTGTTGTCGTATTGGACGCACATTTATTGCTGGGTAAATTGCATTATGCAATGGCAATGTATGATGAGGCATTGAATAATTTTCAACAGGCTGAATTACATACATTGACGGAAAAACCATTGCCAAGCCGTAGTTTACGTATTGTTGCTGAATCTTATGCAATAAAAGGTCTGTGTTTGGAGAAACAGTTGCCGAATATAAAGACAAAATATAAAATTGCTGAGTGTCACGATCAAATTATCAAATGTTTTGAAATTGCTGGTGATTTAACATTGGTTTATCTTCAAGAGCAAGATAAAATGGCGATGCAATTACAAAATGGTATTTGTTTACTGGGTTTTTTTTTATATTATTGAACAGTAACAATATATTGATGATTCTTTTTATGTAGGGTTAGGTTCGTATTCGCCACAGCCATTAACAAATATAACAAAAAATATCGGTCCAACATTGGAAAATGCATTATTACGTGCGCCATTATTGCAATTACAAACTGGAAATACACAAGCGGCAATTAATCGCTACCGGTAATGCAGATTTTTTTCAACAATTATTTTGAGGTTATATAATTTTTTTTTTCTTTTCATCGAATTTTTATGAAATTTTACATTTCTCAACAGTGGAATATTGTCGGCAGTTGAAACAACAGCAACACAAAGTTTACGATTAACATTGACTCGACAAATGGCGGAAGTGCTGTTGCGTGGTGTCAGCGGTTCTCTTTATAAACCACCGGATGCCCCACCAGATATCTTTGGAGCAGGTACAATTAATCGTCGATTAAATCATCATGGCTTGAATGCAATTAATGGCAGCACTGAATCACCATGGAAACCAAAAAAATATATTGGACCAAATTTATTCGTTCCAAAGAATGAAAATGAGGAGATAATATTATTATTATTGATAAGTGAAGCAATGGCGGTGCGTGATGCTGTTTTAAGTCAATCACCTGAATTTAAAGAAGCGCGATTACGTGCATTTGCAAATGCCGCAGCTGTTTATGATTTATTGGCAGTTGCTGTTGTTAGATGGCATCAAGTTGATTTATTATACGAATCATTTGAACGTGCAATGAAATTTTCACATGAGGAGGTTCATGTTTGGACACAATACGCACTGTGTTTAATTAATTTAGGACGCTATGTACACGCGCATTCGGTATTGAAGATTGTTGCGAAATTATCATCGCAAAAGGTTATGCCGTGTTTGCTATCAGCACGTCTGTGTTACGAGCATTTAAATCTGGTAATTTAATTATATTTTTATAATGAATATATTACTTTTTCTTTTTTTTTTTCTCGCGTGAGAGAGTGCAATAACAGACTGATTACAATAACAATGAATATGATAGGGCAGGATCGTATATTTTCTGGGCAGAATTAAAAAATGTATTTGAACTTGAAGAAATTGATATAAAAAGATCAAACAATCCATGAATGTTATTACACTCATAGTCTCAATCATAATGCATCCATATTTCTTTTCGCTTCTTTTTTGTTTTGTTCATTCTAACGGATTGAGATTGATGTCGTGAAATAAATTTGGATGATATTTTATACGCGAAATAGATAAAAGAAGGCATTGAATGGAGTCAAAAGGCGTTGCAGCGTGAAACGGCAAGTCCACAGGGATTACAATCAAGATGTCACTTGTATATTGGTATTGGCAATTCAATTATGTCTGCCAATACAACAGTTAGACAGGACAAAACAAGTTACACAGCAGCTGCACTCGATTCTTTCCACAAGTAAGAATAATAAATCAATTTTAACCTCAAAAATCGAATTTTAAGGTTAAATTCAAAAAATTATATGTACTCATTTGTGAGTAATGAGATGAGTAAATAAATTTTTTTGTGATTACAGAGCTCAACAGTGCGATCCAAATGATCATTTATCAGAGTATTATTTGGCACACGAGTACGGATTAAATCGTCAAATAAATGAAGCGATAGTTCATGTTAAAATAAGTTTAAATTTACGGGCTGAGCATACACCATCGTTGCATTTATGCGCATTATTATTGTCAGCACACAAACAATATAACGATGCATTGCATTTAATTAATAGTATTATTCAGGAATATCCAGATAATTTGAATTTTCATTATATCAAAGCACATTTGGAATTACAAAGTTTGGGTGCTGATGAAGCATTATTAACAGTTCAACGTATGTTAGTATTATGGCGAAATTTATATGAGGATCAGACAAATATTGATTGTAATGAACAGCATAGTGAACGTAGGAGTGAAACACGTAGTGTTTTTCAATTGTATACGTCGGAAATGTCGGATAAAGATTCCAGTTCAATGCACGCACAATCATTGGCTGCTTCGCGTATTGAACAAGCATTGTCTGAAGTTGCATCAAGTTTAAGTTCATTCACACCAAAGCCTGGACCACAGCGCGCTTGGTTATTGCAATTGGAGATATGGCTATTATTAACTGAAGTATTTTTGGTGTTGGATAAAATTGAGAATGCTACATTATCATTGCAGGAAGCTGTTAATATATTTCCATTGAGTCATCATATTATGTATACGGTTAGTTTGCTATTGATCATATTTCATGCCATAGCCTCACTTTTACCATACGTATTATTGAATAAATGGCTATTTTATCATTTTAGAAAGGACTTTTGCATGAATACAAGGGGGAATACCATGAAGCTAAACAATGCTATCAAAATGCAGTGTCAATTGATCCGTGTCACATTAAAAGCCTTCAACATTTGGTAAGCATAACCCAAAAAAATATATTAATATCTAATTAATTTGCAATTATAATATAATAAAATTGTTTTTAATTAGGGTTTAATCTATCATTATCTCGGTTCTCAACGACTAGCTGAAAAAACATTGCAAGATGCGGCAAAAATCGATCCAAATTCACACCAAACTTGGTATAATCTTGGCAAAGTATTGGAATCTTTGGGTGAAATGGAGAGGGCGAATGATTGTATGGCCATAGCATTGGAAGTTGAAAATACAAATCCAATTTTGCCAATATCATCGATACCTTTAACATTTGAGTAAATAATATCAATAATAATTCCAATTACTAAATTTATTTCACTCTTGTGCCGGCGCAAGAACAAACACTAACCTCAAAAAAATAATATGACAGAGATTAATATATATATATATATATATATATTAATCTCAAATTGTATAAATGAAATAGGAAAATTGTGGGTTAATCAATTGTAATAATTATTGCATATACACAATATAAAATTAAAAACAAAATTTCCATTATTCGTTTGACTCTCGTTGTCACAATGGCGACGTCCAATATTCAAAATGGCCACGCAACAATTCTGTCCTCAGTCGCTATTTATGTTTTTATCATTTTAACAATATACCATCTTTACAATTCAAATAAAATCCTGAAATTTCATTGATTGAAACAACAAAAAATTATTTGAAATCATTAAATCATTCATTGATTCATTGAAAAGAGGAAAAATGGACACAATAAAAATTTAAGTTTAACACGTTAAATTTTTCTCCATTATTTATTTATTTGCTGTATTATCATGATAGCACAAAATTTGTTATCCAAACGAATGCAATGAAATTCAATTATGGATTGTAGAAAAATATAAATCTCTAGTGAAATTAATTACTACCACCATCTCCTTAATATATATTTTTTCGTGGCTTCTCACTGCGACCTTGTTGATATTTATCTAATCAATAAAATAGTACATATATACATATATGTATACATATATATATAATACATAAAAAATAAAATGATTTATCGTCGCTTTGATAGGCGAATGAAAATGAAATGGAGTTATATGTTTTATCACGTATCATAATATAAAATCTATTCTCTCTATAATAATATTCTTGGTTATTTATTTCGCCCTCTTTTTTTTTAATTTTTTTTTTCCCTATAACTCTTTTTTCATTTTTATTGAGTATGACGTCAAATTTTAAACAGCGGCATACATTTATTTTGTTTGATCGTTATTAACCTCGAAAAGTAGAATAAAACACGAAAAAAAAAAAAAAAAACAAGAAAAGAACGTCTATTTCTTTCACGGTCATATTAACGACAATAAAATAAACAAAAATACATATACAAATAAATAACAGTATAAAGTATACAATAAACTTGTTCATTCTTGCATAAGAAAAAAAAAAGGAATAAACAAGAAACTTTTATCCATTATTGCGCGCGATAACTTTCGAGATATCTGCCTTTACAATCGGCAATTAATTTTTTTTTTAGGTTATCTCACGCGTGAGTCAGTAATATACGTTTTTAAAAATATCAATTTATAGTAAAATAACCATCGATATACATAAATATATACCCAAATAAACATACAATAGAGAGTATATATAACATTTTACACCCCAATTCATATATTTAATAAACGATATGTAATAAACAAAAAAGCGAAAAAAAAAAAACATTCCTACATATTATATACATCAATTCAACATTAACAAGATTATTTTTTATTCTTTTTTTCTTTTTCTCATCCCTTATATAGATCTAGGTGTGGAGACCATTAGCAAAAGCTTATGCCTATATCGGACGCGACACACGAACTCTCTAGTGTATTTCTTCATTTTTTTTTTTGCTCTTTTTCTCTTTTTTTCTTTTTTTTCTCCTTCATTTTCATCTTGAACTTCATCTTTGCATCTCTCTCACGCTCTCCTTCACTTTTCCACATTTTTCTCCCCTCAAACCCGCCGCCCTTCTCTTTTGCTCCCCTCTAATAACGAGATTACGACTTTCTCTCAATTCCCCTTTTCCCTACGTCTAACAACTCTATATCTCTATCTATCTATATTCATTCTGTCTCTCTCGCTCGCGTGTGTCGCATTGCGCGTACATGTTCGCGCACGCTCATTCCTGTTTGCGTTCTCTTCTCTCCGCATCGAAGCGACAAATGAAAACTTATTGTTATTATTCTTATTATTTTAATAATAATTCCACATTATAATCATGAAATACCGACATAAATTCAATGCACAATCAAAAATCATTGTCTTTTCCATTTAAAGATATCTTCCTTTATATCACAAGTGATAATAACTCGTCAATGATAATAAATTGATACGTAGGGGTTTTTCTGTTGATTTGTGCTTATGACGCAGACAATTCCACATTTCCCAATATAATATATATACATATATATATATATATGTCCGAATCTGAGCGCATTGCTGTAAATCTTGCGGCGCTATGCGTAATGCACACAATCGACCGGCAATATGTAAATGGTTTTTGGCTTCGATTTGTTTTATTATTTTCCTCGCTCTACATTATTTTATTTGTTTTCATAGGACGCCAATGCAAAACCTATATACTCCACCACGACGAATTGGCACATAAACAGAAAAAATGATGAAATCCATCCATCCTCTTTATCGAAACATAAAGAAAAATAACCGTAAAATTGAAAACAGCCATTTTTCCATTTTTTTTTTCTCCCATCTATACAAGTTTCAACTTGTAAAATATATGCCCATTATAACCTCAAAATATCTGTAGGAAAACATGGAGTTACCATTTTATTTTCATACTTCGTTATATCAGTAAGAAAATGATAATACATAAAAAAAATAAATAAAAGAAAAAGCGAATGAATTATTGGTGGGAGAGTGAGAGAGAGAGTGAGACAGGGGGGATATGGTGTAGAACATACGAAAGTACAACCAAGAGTGTCGCTCACTGTATAAACCCCTCGCTCTCTCTCTCTCTCTCTCTCACCCACACTCACTTTTCTCCATTCTTTCGTTTTCTTTGTCACTCTTTGGCCCATTGTATACATGAGCCTGTCGCCGGTTAGTAGCCGGCAGCAGCAGTACAGCAATGGTATATATCGCGCGCATCCCAAACGACGACGTTGGCCGAAGCCCGAGAGTAGGAAAATCGTCGGCGGCGACGGCGTCAACGCGGGCGGCCGGCGGCTGACGCATTGCAGGTGCGCGCCGGCCAATCACGATGCCGCTTAGTTCGCCGCCCGGACCCGTCCAGTAAACAACACGAAGAACCGCACCCAGAGAACGCACAAGATAGGAAGTTGCCATTAACGAACAAAAAATATAAAATAAAAAAATTAATAAATAACTATAATAATAATTATTATTATGATAAACTAAAGGAAAATACAAAAATGTCCATCGAATAAATATGAAAAAAGAATTATTTAATAACGGCTATTATCAATATTATTATTATTAATGGCGAAAATCCAATGAATTATTAAATTATTCACGCCCATTTATGACCGTTACAATTATTCTCTATATATATATATATATATATATATAGTGTATTTAACCTCCAACTATTATCCTAAAAATTTACATTCTCTAAATAATTCGAATCATAAATAGAAAATCATGTAAATATGGATAAGAAAGAGAGACAAAAAAACAAATTACAGCATTGAAATATTATCTTTCATATATCAGTCTAGTTAATTATCGTTACATGTTAGCATTATATATATATATATATATATATTTCTTTTTTTTTTTTCGTAACAAGTTTCGACAAGTATCGCGCACGTTGCGCACTAGTTTTACGTCGCGTAGTTAAATGCGCGCATCGCTATTAAACCGTCGGCAATGCCCCACCATTGCGGCCAATAATAGCCGCCATTTTCCCATCGTTTGTCGCACTCTAGTCTTACATTCATATACAAACCCACACACTTATTCATACACCAAAAGCCATTTGCATTTGAGTACGTACATGTGTGTATATGACGAGAGCCCATATACAAAATAGTCCTTACTCACTCATTTATATTGAATTGTATATGTTCGGTTTACTGCGCACAAATACACACGCAGCCGCAATGAAAACTCGTCTTGCGCCTCACTTCAATCTTGGTGTATTGGCGAGAGAGGGGGAAGCCTTTGGCGTAGTGATATCAAGCGGAGCTCTTGCACGGTCAACAACGTAGACACCATTGCTGTTCTGAGTGCGTTTCCCGTCGGCCGTATCGCACGGTTTCGCGCGTTCCATACACAGCGGGGCTTGAAACAAAAATATACATATATATATAATATATAATCTAAATATATATATATATATACGGTATAATTCATTTAAATAAAACATATTACATATTGTTTGTTACAATTCAATCGAGTTGAAATTATTTATCGGTTTTTGTCTCGCGTACGGAATTATTCTAATAATAAATTTACGCCGGAACGTGTGTGTGTTTAACCTCACTTCTTGCGCGGACGCCTTTTAGTTGAAAACGCGTGCAACAGACATACACGGAGACATATTTGAAGGAGGAAGATAGAGAGAGAGAGAGAGAGCGAGAGTGGAGAGATTGAGAGAGAAAAAAAAACGTACGTCGAAAATAAGAGAGACGTGGTCTGCATTCTTCTGAAGTAGAGATCAAAAATTGAACGTTCTAAAGAGGAGCATTGAAGAGAAAGAAAAAAAAAATTTAAGGAGAGAGAGAAGAGTTTGACTCTCGTGCAAGTGTACTTTTTGCTGCTTTACACCTGACGCACCCTACTTCCTGTTTCTTCACTCAATATCCGCGATAAAGAAGACGATAAATATTTTTATTTTTCCTATTTATTCACAATATCATTTTTTTTTTTTTTTTCAACACTTTCGTTTGACAATAGTTGTACGGTGTCTTGATCGTGCAAATAAAAAAAAAGCGAAAGAAATATTTGATATCGTGTGAAATATTTTGCCTGCAGCTGAAGAACATTTACACAGTTTATTGCAAATAGAGTAATAAAACAAAAAAGACCATCACAAATCATGGTGAGTGAAAATATTTGATACAAAATAAAATAAAAATCAATATTTCATAATTTACTTAACATATTCAATAGGGTGTGTACAAGTCTGTGCAAGTTTGTACAAGTTTGTACAAGTTATTTATTATTTGTTGATCAATGGCGATGACGTTGAATTTGACCTGGAGAATTTATTGGTTATTTCATGATGATGATGATATATATATGTATATAAAATTTTTTTGGTTGCGTTGGATGTAGTGAGGTGTGGGAGGAGGAGGGGAAAAATAATCATCGGCATTGCAGATAAAATGAGAGCGGCCAAATATTTGACGCAATATGAATAACCACGTGGAGTATTTGATATATTTTCACAATACTTTTCTCTCTTATTCATATTTTCCATTTTTCAGCCTCCAATAATTTTTATTTATTATTATTATTTTTTTTTTTCGCCCAAACTATTCCAATTACACACACCACTAATAACCTAAAAAATTCTTCAAATTTATGGTAAATTCATGAAAATGATCGATTAATATCAGTATTTCTATACTTTATCGATCGGTTTTCATGCCTCCATTTTACCCTGCCTTACCCAAACACTTTAAATTACGACACACACATATATATATGACTTTATTATTTTCCTGTTTTTTTTGTCGTGAACTTCCTCCTTCCGTATTGCCAGTAGTATTTATTTATCATCCACTTCCTCCTCACTTCACACTGATGCAAGTTAACAAAAAACCGCTTTTCTATATATTCTTTCTCTTTTTATTTCCATGATATATCTGATGTGGGATGTTTCGTGTCCTATCGATTTTCCATACACATTTTCCCCGGGAATTTTTCGCCCTCCAGGGTTAACCTCAACGAAATTTTTCTTTCCTATTGCCACACTTACACACTCTATATTCCCTAGATAGTCAATTACCAATTACAATCGGTAATTTAATGTCGCCATTAAAATTAAATACACATTTATTTTCAATTCAATAACCGATATTGATTGGGGGGAAAAAAAAAAATATGGCGGTAGCCATAAAGCGGCGCGAATATTCAAAAAATGAAGTTTTTCTATATTTATTTAATTACTCTCTTTCTCTCTGTCTTTCTCATCTTGTTTTATATATTTTCATGTTAATTCTATTGTTTGAAGTGATTCAGCAACGCGTTTAGTCTATGATTCATCCGAATGAGCCAATCTGGGAATGCTCCGAATGTAAAATGACCAACAGAAGAAATGAAAATATCCGTAATTCAATCCTGTCGCACTCTCAACACACCGCAATAACATCAAATAATACAATAATAATATAAATAATCAAGAAAAATAATATAATACAATTTTTTATTCACTACCTGGACACACAATACAGCTAAAATATCAAATATCCAATAATATAACCTCAAAATTGATCAAACATCACAAAATAACAATTGAATAAAATATAAAATACAAAACATGAGGAAACAGAGAGAACATCAAACAAATAATATCAAAACTTATACACGCTGGCCGCCATGTTTAAAAAATATATATATATATATATATAAAACGTGTCATATTTACCAAGAGTATGTCCCAATCGATTCTTTTATATTTCTCTATCATTTATATATACATATTTATATACTTTAATAAAGAAAGAGGAAGAAGTCATGTGTTTTTGTCAACTCTGGCAATGTTGCAATGAGAGAGAGGAAGATAGGAAGAAAAGACAAACGAACATCGTGAAACAGCCATTGTGAGAGGGGGCACATGAGACGTGAGAGAAAGCGTGATGGCAATAGGGCAAGGTGGAGAAAGCAAAGTGAGA